>RJWM01005251.1:0-93853 GCA_004363535.1 Dasyprocta punctata | reverse complement strand
GAAAAGAAGGAAGGAAGAGAAAAGGAAAAAGACATAAATTTATAAATATTCATAAATAAGACAGTTAAAAAAACCGTATTGCTAAATACAATAGCTATTGAAAAAGAAAAGTTAATATACCTGAATTGATGAATCTTACATGTCTATATCTGTCAATATCCCCAACCCCTAGGAAGGTAATGATATGCAATATTGTAACAACTGCCAAACTTCAACCACCTCAGTGTGTAAACCTACAATGTTATCGTATCAGATCTGTTGTTGTTGTTTGTCTGTCTTTTTTGACTTTTATATCTAGCTTCTGTATCTATTTTCTCTTAAATAAAAAAAATAAAACAAAACAAAACAAAACAAAAAGCAATTCAACAGATGCAAGATGATGCCAAGAGAAACAATATAAGATTAATAGGCATCGATGAAAAAGCAGGGGTCAACACAAATGACCTGCAAAGACTATTTGCAGAAATAATAGCAGAAAATTTTTGAAACATGGGAAGAGAATCTGATACACAGGTTAATGAGACATACAGAACCCCAGTTAACCATAACTAAAATAAATCTTCACCCAGACGTATACTAATCAGGGTATCAGAAATTCAGCACAAGAACAGAATACTATAAGCTGTCAGAAAAAAGAAACAGATCACCTACAAAGGAAAGCCTATCAGAATCATGGCAGACTTCTCAACACAAAACTTCAAGTCAAGAAGAGCTTGGAGTGAAGTATTTCAAATCCTGGAAGAAAACAACTTTGAACCCACATTGATGAATCCTGCAAAACTATCTTTAAAAATTGATGTTGAAATAAGATACTTTCATGACAAAGAACAATTGAAGAAATTTATGGCCACCAAACTGACACTACAAAGAGTACTGAAAGATACTCTAGAAAGAGACAAAGATAACTACAATCTTAAGAACAACAAAAAAAGGAAACCACTAAGCAGTGCAAACAATTAAACAGAAAACGTAGAAAACCAACAACAGAAAGATAACATGAGAGGAATGAGTCAGTACATATCAGTTCTATCAATCAGTGTAAATGGTCTCAACTCACCAATCAAAAGAAACAGACCAGCAGAGTGGGTTAAGAAACAAAATCCAACAATATCCTGTGTACAAGAAACACACTTAACTCACAGACTAAAAGTCAAATGATGTAAAACAATACTCCATGTAACAGAAACCCAGAAAAAGGCAGGGGTAGTGTATTGGTTGATTCTCCCCCCCCCACAGACTTGTAATTTGGATGGGGCTAAGTATGGTGTGCATGATTGGTTTGTTGTGTAGCATTGGGATTGGTGGTGTGAGTGCTGCACATGCCCAGGGGTGGAGCCAACATACAGAGTAAGAGCAGGAAGAATGCATGTCTTCTGTTCTTTTTCTCTTTTGCCAGTGTTCCTTGCTGTTTGGTGGCCACCATGAATGGCTGTCCCACCATGACATGCTGTCTTGGAGTCAGCTGACCATGGATGGAAAATCCCAATACCTGTAAGAAATAAACCTTTCCTTCCCTAATTTTGGGTGTCACGTATTCTGTCTCAGCAATGAGTGAAAAGTAACTAAGACAGAATTTGGTACCAAAGGAGCGGGGTTGTTGCTGTGACTAAACCTGACCATGTGGTTCAAAAGCCTTTGGAAATGGCTTGTGGGAAGAGTTTTGAAAGGTTAGGAGGGGTTTCTTGAAAGAGTGGCACTGGAATAGCTTAAGCTATTTTCTATGGGAGATTCTGGTCAGAGCTCAGAAGACCAGAAGGTTGTTAAAAAGCCTGCTGATAAAGACCAGGCTCAGGAGGTTTCTGCTGGGAAGAAGCACTACACTGGGTATTTGACTCCACATGATGTGTGTTATGGCTTGGCAGAAACTTTGTCTGCATTCTGCCTGTGCCCATAAATTTTGCCTGAGACTAAGATTAAGGGCGAAGGAATGATTAGTGTAGAAAAAGAAATTACAAGGCAGCCAAATGTTGAATCAGTGACCTGGCTATTGTTGGGTGCTCTTAGCCAGATTTATGCTACGAATCAAGAGCAAAGCGCCCAGCATGGTGATTTAAAATGTTGTGAGTTTGGCCAGGAAGCTGTGGACTGTAAAGATAGAGCCAAGACCTCGATTATTGAGAAGGAACAGAGAAATACAAAAGATGGCCTGAGGGCATACCAGGAAGAAGCAGGCCTCCACCCTTTGCAGCCTCAGCCTGGCAAAGGTGAAAGAGTTTGCTTGGAGGAAAAAGCCACAGGGCACTATGTTCCCGAGTGGCAATGGAGGCCACAGGAGATTTGAAAATGGCAGCGGCCACACCAGGTTACAGAATGGTGGTGGTCACACCAGATTACAGAATAGCAGGGGCATAAAGAAGCTGTTCCTCACAATCAGGTGCAGAGAGCTCAGTGATAGTCAGTAGACCCCTACAGCTATGAGGGAGGAAAGCCTGGCTACTGCTCCAGCTGGCAGTGGAACTTGGCTGCATCCACATGGCGCTGGTTTTAGGTGCAAGGAATATGCACAGATTCTAAGGCTAAGGCAGCTTCCAACCCGCGTGCAGAGGGCAATTTGTAAAGATGTAAAGGTGAAGCCAAGTAACATGGACCATCTAAGGAAAACTATGGAAGTTAAAACCCCTGGAAGTGCCACAGGAGTGGAATCACTCGAGCCTTTTGGAGCTTGCAACCAGATTGCTTCAGGTGCTAAGTGGAGAACTCCAGGACTTAATGTTTGTCCTCCTGGATTTTGGACTTGCTTTGGTTCCAATGCTTTGTATTCCCATTTGTAACTTTTGGAATGGTAATGCTTATCTTGTGCCTTTATATGTTGGAAGTGTTTAACCTCATTTTCATTTGTACAGGGGGTTACAGTTAAGAGTTTGCCATAGATGTCAGAGGAGATTTGGGACTTGGACTTTCAGCAATGCTGAAACTGTTTACATTTGGTAACTCTTGGAGATGGACTAAATGTCTTTAGTATGAAGGATATACATGAGTCCTTGGGGGGCTGGGGGTGGAATGTATTGGTTGATTCTGTGTCACCACAAGGACTCGTAATTTAGACAGGGCTGAGTCTGGCATTCATGACTGGTTTATTGTCCAGCATTGGGATTGGTGGTGTGAGTGCTGTACTCCCCCAGGGGTGGAGCCAACATACAGAATAAGGGCAGGATGAATGTGTGTCTCTGGCTATTTTTCTCTGTCACAGGTGAGCCCTGCTGTTTGGTGGCCACCATGAATGGCAGCCCCAACATGCCATACTGCAATGGAGCCAGGTGAGTATGGACAGAAACTCCCGAGACCTGTATGATATAAACCTTTCCTTCCCTAATTTTGGGCATCAGGTATTCTGTCTCAACAATGAGTAAAAAGCAACAAAGACAGGTAGCTATCTTGTTTGCAGGTAATGTGAACTTCAAACCGAGAATGATCAAAAGAGGTAAGGGAGTTCACGACATGCTTGTTGGGGGAAAACTTCAAGAGGAAGAGATTACAATCATAAATACATATGCACCAAATATGGGAGCACCCAACTATGTAAGACAATCCTAATAGACATAAAAAAACCAAATAAACAATAATACAGTTATAACAGGGGACCTTAACACCCCACTGTCGCAGAGAGACAGATCAACCAAAAAAAAAAAAATCAGCAAAGAAATGACAGAACTGATTCAAACTTGTGAACAAATGGACCTAGTAGATGTGCACCGAGTGCTCCACCCATCAACATCAGAATATGCATTCTTCTCAGTTGCATATGGGTCATTCTCTAAAATACATCATATACTAGTCCACAGAAAATGACTAAATAAATGCAAAGGAACTGAAATAATTCTAAGCATATTACCTGACCATAGCGCAATAAAATTGGAAATAAATGACAAAAAACCCCACATGAACCCCATAAACACATGGATAATAAATAATACTCTCCTAAACAATCAATGAGTCACCGAAAAAATTAAAGAAGAAATTAAACAATATCTACAATTGAATGAAAATGCAAATACAAATTACCAGAACCTGTGGGACACGATGAAAGCAGTCCTCAGAGGGAAATTTATAGCACTAAACTCCCACACCAGAAAAATGGAAAGAACACACATAAACAACCTAATGATGCCCCTAAAACTTCTAGAAAAAGAAGAGCAAGTCAAGTCCAAAGCCCAAAGAAGGGAGGAAATGATGAAGATGAGAACAGAAATTAATGTAACTGAAACTAAGAACACAGTATAAAGAGTTAAAAAATCTAAGAGTTGGTTCTTTGAAAGAATAAATAAAATTGATAAACCCCTAGCCAACCTTATCAAAAAGAGGAAACAAAAAACTCAGATCCATGCATAAGAAATGAAGAGGCTGAAATCAATACAGAACCTGTGGAAATACAGAAGATCAACAATACCTACTTGGAAAACCTTTACTCACATAGGTTTGATAACATAGAAGAAATGAACAGATTCCTAGAAACCTATGAATTATCAAAGCTGAATCAAGAATATGTAAAACTGCTGAATAACCCAATTTCAGCTAATGAAATTGAAAATATAATCAGGAGCCTACCAACAAAGAAGAGCCCAGGTCCTAATGGTTCACTGCAGAATTCTACAAGAAATTTAGGGAAGACGTAAGGTCAATACTCCTCAAACTCTTCAATGAAATTGAAAGGGAAGCAAATCTCCCTAACTCATTCTTGGAAACAGGTATTACCCTAATATCAAAACCAGAGAAAGACCCAACCAAAAAGAAAAAAAAATTATAGGCCAATCTCCCTAACGAACATAGATGCAAAAATCCAAAATAAAATATTGGCAAATAGAATACAGCAAGTCATCAGGAAGATTATACATCATGATCAAGTGGGATTTATCCCTGGAATGCAGGGATAGTTCAACACACAGAATCAATAAATGTAATACACCATATCCACAGGGCCAAGGACAAGAATCACATGATCATCTCAATCGATGCAAAAAATCTTTTGACAAAATCCAACACTCACTCATGATAAAAACCCTACAGAAAATCGGAATAGATGATCTCTACGTCAACTTGATAAAAGCCATATATCATAAACCAACAGCCAACATCATACTAAATGGAGAAAACTGAAAACTTTGAACCTAAAGTCACGAACAAGACAAGGATGTCCACTATCACCACTCCTATTCAGTATAGCTCTGGAAATATCAGGCAGAGCAATTAGACAAGAAAAAGAAATAAAAGGAATAAGGATAGGAAAGGAAGAATTAAAATTATCAGTATTTACAGATGATATGATACTCTATATAGAAGACACCCAAAAATCCATTGAAGGACTTCTAGATGTAATAACCAAATTCAGTGAAGTTGCTGGATATAAGGTCAACACTCAAAAATCAATAGTATTCCTGTACACAAATAACAAACTCACTGAGAGAGAAATAAGGGAAACCACACACTTCACTATGACATCCAAAAAACAGAAATACTTAGGAATCAATCTAACAAAAGAATTAAAAGATCTATACAGTGAAAATTACATTACTCTGAAAAAGAAAATTGAAAAGGATTCCAGAAAATGGAAAGATATTCCCTGTTCACAGATAGGAAGAACAGCCATTGTGAAAATGGCCATTCTCCCAAAATTATTATACTGATTTAATGCAATCCCAATCAAAATACCACTTGCATACCTCTCAGAGCTAGAAATTCATCTGCAACCTGAAGAGACATAGAATAGCAAAGACAATTCTGGGCAACAAACGCAAGGCAGGTGGCATCACAATTCCCGACTTGAAACTATATTACAAAGTTACTGTGATAATGGTACTGGAATCAAAACAGCCCTGAAGATCAATGGAATAGATTAGAAGATACAACCATAACTACAAACACACTTAGCCACCTTATTTTGACAAAGGGGCCAAACATGTACATTGGAAGAAATATAGCTTCTTTAACAAATGGTGCTAGAAAAACTGGCTGTCCATATGCCGTAAACTAAAACTAGATCAATGTCTATCACCATGCTCTAAAATAATGTCAAAATGGATCAAAGATATGAATATTAAAACAGTGACACTAAATTTGCTGGAAGACAAAGTAGGTAAAAATCTTGATGACATAGGAGTAGGCAGAGAGTCCACGAACAAAAATCAAACTGCACGGGAAATACTTCCAGAATCAACTGGGATTTCATCTGTTTCAAAAAATTTTTGCATGTCAAAGGACATCCCCAACAGA
Organism: Dasyprocta punctata; assembly: GCA_004363535.1. Classification (NCBI taxonomy): domain Eukaryota; kingdom Metazoa; phylum Chordata; class Mammalia; order Rodentia; family Dasyproctidae; genus Dasyprocta; species Dasyprocta punctata. The sequence goes on along the minus strand of RJWM01005251.1, from coordinate 87,646 downwards.
GTGAAAACAAAATCCACAAATTGGAAAAATATCTTAGCCAATATTCCCTCAGACAAGGAACTTGTATCTAAAACATATGAAGAATTTAAAAAAATCAGGCCCCTAAAATTCAAGGCCCCAATCCAAAAATTGGTATCTGAGATGAGTACACATTTCTCAGAGGAAGAAATACAAATGGCAAATAAATATATGAAAAAATGTTGAACATCAATGGTCATTCGGGAAATGCAAATTAAAACAACACTGAGAGTCCATCTCACTCCAGAAAGAATGGCCAAGATTAAAAGATCAACCAATAAAAAATGCTTGAGCGGCTGTGGGGAAAAAGGAACTTTACTCTACTGTTGGGAGTGTAGACTGGTGCAACCACTGTGGAAAGCAGTGTGGAGATTCCTCAAGAAGCTAGGATTAGAGATCCCATTTGACCCAGCTATCCCGTTTCTGGACATTTTCCCAGAAGAATTGAAAACATCATACCACAGTGATATTTGTGCACCCATGTTTATAGCAACCCAATTTGTAATAGCCAAATCTTAGAAACAACCCAAGTCCCCATCAATCAAGGAATGGATAAAAACAATGTGGTATTTTATACAATGGAGTACTACTTTGCTGTCAAGAAAGACTGCATCCAGACTTTTATAAGTAAATGGACATGACTTGAGACCATACTCAAGTGAGATAAATCAAACTCACATGTGTAAATACCATATTGTCTCCCTAGTGTAAGAAACTGAAACAGTATGTATGATCCAAAATCTACAATAAATACTTTGCAAGTGTAATAAAGTACTGAAACATCAAAAGTAATTGGGAAAGGGGAAAGGAGAAAAGAAGGAAGGGAAAAGGAAAAAGACATAATTTTGTATATATGTATATGTAAGACAGCTAAAATGAATATAGTACTAAATGTATTAGTTACTGAAAAAGAACAGTTAATACTCATATAATTAGATCAATTTTACATGTCTATATCTGTTATCCTAAACAATCCTTTTGAAGGTAATGATACACAATATTGCAACCATTGCCAGATTCCTATTATCTTGTTTTGTGAACCTATAATGTTACTGTTTTGCATTTGTTATCGTTTGTTGGTCTCTTCTGCATTTTGCCTTTCTTTTCTGTGTCTTTTTCCTCTTAAATAAAAAATAAATAAATAAATGAGAAATATATTCTACCCAGTGCAGTAATGATAAATGTTATACAAAGAAAGTTTTATTCAAATAAAGGAGTAGCAAATTAGCTTTATATATAAAACTCATCATATGCTGAAGGATTATGACAATGTTTTTCAGCTAAGTGTTCAGCATTTGACAAGAAAGATTAGTAGTTGTAAATTCTAGTTATTAATATCAGAAGCTTATGTTTGCAAATTTAAGCACCCTTTGATTTTATATTATGCAGACTTTTTACTTGATAGAATATCCCTCCTGGGATATACTTCCTTAGAATTATGAAAAACAAGTAAGGAGTCCATTTTTAGCCTCATTAGTTTGAAGTAAAAGCAGCTTTGGCTAGTTAAAGAAAGTTCAGTTCTTTTATGGCTGAATTATTTTGAAATGCTTTTCTTGTTATAAATAATACACTAATATGTAGAGTAAAAAGAAAAGTTTGTGAATAATTATTATGTATATTCTAGGGTTTGATCCTGATTTGGAGCTTTTACTAGATTTTCACACAAAAATGATGGAAATGCTAGATGTGAAAAAGGAAAAGAACTGGTTTTAACTTCTTCAATAGGTGTTATGGCTTGTATCTAGGTGTTTCCCCAAATCCTCATGCAGTCATAGGTGGGGCTTTTTGGAGGTGGTTATATCTATGATGCATGATGCTGTGATTAAGGATTTGATGCTGAGATTAACGATGAGATGGTAGGATTGAGGGTACCCTACCCTGGATGAAATACAAGGGACAAAAACAAGGCTGCTGCTGTTGCTTTCTACTAATGTTTCTGTTGCTGCTGTTTTTCTTCTGTTGCCTCCTGTCTGCTCTGTGATGCCACTCTGCCATGCCACCCTGCCTTGGAGACAGCTGATTATGGACTGAAATCTCTACAAACTGTAAGCCAAACTAAATATTTCCTCCTTTAACTTTAGGTGTTGGTTTTGTCTCAGCAATGAAAATAAGTAACTAAGATACCAGGAAATAAAGTAACTAAGAGTAATGGGTAGGGCCGGGCGTGGTGGCGCACGCCTTTAATCCCAGCACTTGGGAGGCTGAGGTAGGCGGAGCGTTGTGAGTTCAAGGCCGGCTTGGGCTACAACGAGAGCGCAAGGCCGGCCTGAGCTACATAGTGGGACCCTGCCTCAAAAAAACCAGGGCCGGGAGTTTGGCTCAGTGCCTTAAGCGTTTGCCCTGTCAGGCACAAGGTTGTGAGTTCAATCCCCGGTGCCGCAAAGAAAAAAAAAAAGAGTAATGGGTAGGGTCTATCTAACTACAAATGGCAAACGTTAACCTTGGCATTACATCAAGTCAAAACTAAATTTAATTCCTGTCAGATAACCACAAAATAGATGTTCTAAGTAATCTTATTTTGAAAATTCCAACTTGTGAGTCAAGGCAAGGGAATCATGGAAAGGTGGATAACTGTAAGTTAAGGTTTGTCCTAGAACATAGAAGAAACAGGGAAGTTTCCTGTAAACTCTGGAACAACTTTTCTTTGGGAAATTCTGACTGTACCAGGGTCAAGGCTAGACTCGTAATAAGTTTTATGGCTGGGGCCAGGGGTATAGCTCAGGGCTTAAGAGTCTGCCTGGCAAGCTCAAGGTCCTGAGTTTGATTCCTGGTACAAAAACAAAAGTTTTATGGCTATCATTCAGGTTGCAAGTGACTGCTTTTCTTATAGTTGGGGTAAATCCACATCTAAGACAGTAATCTTATGGAGATAGTGTTATGGAGAGATGTTGTCTAGTCAATCACAGTACCATGTAGTTACACTGTGCAATTTAGGTTTCTCTGTGGGAGAACTCAAGCATTTTGACTTTAGGTCACTTGAAGTTGCTTATTTGAGTCAATGTGAAAACAAACTTCTTAGCCTCCTTGGTACAATCTTAGAGTAAATTTTCCCAACAAGTTGGCTATATTCCAATTTTCCTAAAGTATTTCTGGTTAACAACATCTAGAGTGAGCAAATATTACTATTCAGTCAGGGATGTAAATTACAGATTATACTACCAAGATGGTACAATAGGAGATCCTGAACTTTTTACCTACAAAAAGCAACATCTGGGCGTTGGTGCCATTTGTGGACTGCTGGGGAGAGGAACAAGAAGCCAAGCTCTCCCTGTGAGGCAGCACCATTTGCGGACTGTAGGGGAGGAGAAAAAGAGTCCAACAAGAAGCCAAGCCTTCTCTGCAAGTTGGTGCCATGCATGGGCCCCTGGGGAAAGAACAAGATGCCAGTATTTTCCTGTGAGTTGACACTATTCTCAGACTGCAGGGGAGGAGAACAAGAAACCAACCCCTCACTGCAAGTGGGCTGCTGGGAGGAGAACCAGACAGCAGTCCTTTCCTGTGAGTCAGCACCATTAACAAACTGCAGGGGAGGAGAAGAAGAAACCAACAAGAAGCCAAGGCATCCTTGTAAGTCAGTGCCATGAGCAGGTTTCTGGGGGAGGAACCAGATGCCAGCCCCTTCCAGTGTGTGGGTTGGAAGAGAAGAAGAGCCAAGGTCTGTGATTCCCTCTGTGAGTGACCAGTTGATCCAGAGAAACATGGGCTGTGATGATAGTGATTGAGGTAAAATACAATGTAATGCATATAGTTTTTAGTGTTTCACTGACTTTACAGGCCTAAAGCCAGTAGTCTGATCATCTATTCAGTGGAAAACAATACACAGTGTAGCATCTATGCTACATTCTGAAGGTGGTAGCCATTGTTAACTCCCTATTATCTTGTTCTGAAGTCTTGTACCATTTTCATTGTTTTGTTTGGTTGGGTTTTATTCTGTTTTGTCTTGTTTGATTTTATTATATCTGATATCATGGGCAGCTATTTCAAAGATAACAAGATATGTTACGGTAGCCATTTTTTCTTTTTTTATTTTAAAGAGAATAAAACAGAATGAAGCAGATCAGAACAAAGCAATGCAAGCAACACAGAACTTCAAAACAAGACAATAGGAAATCAATAGTGGCTACCATAATGTCTCATCTTCTTTGAAATAGTTGTCCATATCTTCACACACAATTAATTCAAACAAAACAAAATAGCATAAAATTGATCAAAACAAAAGAATGAAAGCATTACCGGCCTTCAAAACCAGACAATAGGAAATCAACAATGGCTACCATAATGCCTCTTGTTTTCTTCAAAATAGCAGTCCATACCTTCACACATATTGAAATCAAATAATAGAAAACAGACAAAAACCAATCAAAACAAATAATAAAAGCATATAATAAAAATTAGACAAACCAAAACAAAATGAAACCAAACTAAACAGAACAATGAAAACAATATAGGATTGAAATCATGATAAAAGATTAACAATGGGCACTGCCTTCCCCTTTGAGACACTTCCTCTCCTTTCACTTTCACAATATCTATTGTGTATTTTTTTATTTTGAAGAGAATAAAACCAAATGAAATAAAACAGAATAGAGTCAAACAAACAAACAAACAAACAAAAAAAAACAATGAACATGGTACATGACTTCAAAAAATGATAAAAGGAAAACAATAATGGCTACCATAATGCCTCTTGTTATCTTCAAAATAACTGCCCACACCATCAGGCATAATAAAATCAAACAAAATAGCACAGAATAAAACCAATAAAAACAACAATAGAAGCAGTACAGAACTTCAAAACAATAGTAAAACTAAGGTGGTTATCATAATGCCTCTTGTTATCTTCTAAGTAGTTGTGTATATCATCAGACATAATACAATCAAACAAACCAGAATAGAATATAACCACTCAAAACAAAACAATGAAAGCAATACAGGGCTTCAAAACAAAATAATAGGAAATCAACGATGGCTATCATAATATACTTTTGTTATCTTTGAAATAACAATCCATGCCATCAAATATAATAAAATTAGGCAAACTGAAACAGAGTAAAACAAAACTAAACAGAACAATTAAAAATATAAGGGATTTAAATCACAATAATAGATTAACAATGGCCACTGCCTTTCCTTTTTAGACATTTCCTTCCCTTTCACTTTCACAATATGTACTGTGTATTTTGGATCCCACTGAATTCTTTAATTTTTTGCACCAGGGAGGCAACACGATGTACACCCGTGTGACTCTGAATCATTTCATCCATGAGCATGATCTCAAGTAGTACCCATTTACCTACCAGAGCCTTGAGGTTAGCTTTCTTTATAGCTGAGTAGCTTTCCATTGGATAAAAATGCCATGTCTTTCTTGTCCACTCTGCAGTTAATGGGCAAGCTACTCCCACTTTTTTCTGCTTCCCCATCACATAGATCATTGTTCTCTCTCCTTTGATTTTCAGTCTATGAACTCCCTTTTGAGTTAAATATGCTTCTTGTGTAAAGCATATTGATGGATCCTGTCTCCTGATCCACTCTGCCTGTGTTTCTTTTATTGGTGAATTGAGGCTACCTACATTAATGGTTATGGCCAAACATGCACTGCCTCATCTTTGCCATGCTATTTTCTGGCCACTGGCTGCCTACTTTTCCTCTCTATTCAGTTGTCTACACTGCTCGGTGATGCCCCTCTGCCACTGTTCCTGGAGCTGTGGTCTTTTTTATCTCTCTCTAGAATGTTTTATAGGGTTGGTTTGGTGGTCATGAATTCCTTCAGTTTTTCTTTGTCATGGAAGTATCTTTTTCCTACATAAACTTTGAAAGATAGTTTTGCAGGGTATATCAATCTGGGTTGGAAGTTGTTTTCTTTCAGGACTTGAAATACTTCACTCCGAGCTCTTCTTGACTTGATGGTTTGTGTTGAGAAGTCTGTTGTGATTCTGATGGGTTTTCCTTTATAGGTGATCTGCTTCTTTTCTTTAATAGCTTTTAATATTCTGTTTTTGTGTTGAATTTCTGGGATCTTGATTATTATATGTCTGTGTGTAGATTTATTTTGGTTATGGGTAGCTGGAGTTCTATATGCTTCACTTATCTGAATTTCACTTCATTTTCCCATGCTTGGGAAGTTTTCTGGCATTATTTCTGTAAATATACTTTTAATATCATTTGTGTTGAGCCCTGCTTTTTCACTCACATCTTTTATTCTTAAGTTATATTTCTTTGGGTTGTCTTGCAGCCACTGAATTGTTACGTCCAGGTTCCTTGTTATTTTTAAGAGATCTTTCCTTTCACGATCACAAGCTGCAAACCTATCTTCAAGATTTGAAAGTCTTTCTTCAGTTTCTTTCAAGTGTTTTTGCCAGCTTTCAATGGAGTTTTTAATTTCCTAGATATCTCTTTGAATCTGTTTCATGTATTCTAAATCTTTTTTGTATTGGTCATTCAAGGTTTCCCTCATTTCCCTATGCTCCTCCATTTTTTCATCTATGTCTTCTTTAGAAATGTTTAGCAATTCCTTTATTGTTTTTCATTTATTCTTTTACCTGAGATAGTATTTCTGTTCTAATTTCTTTCATAGACTCACAAAGTTCTTTCTTTACTGCAGTTGCCATCACTTACATACTTCAGGTGTGCAACTCCCAATCTCTCCCATGTTTGCATCTCCTGGACTTGCTCTGCTTAGATTGGAGGCCACAGACTGCCTTTTGCTTCTTTGTCATGACATATTCCTGGGTTCTTCTGGGCAAGTGGGTACTGGGGTCCCAGGCACTTCCCACATTGGCTACAATTTCTCTGAATTGAGACTGTTTGGTTCTTGTAGACAGTGCTGGCTATGGGTATCTAATGGTGGCCATTGGATGTGCTGGTGCAGGGGTGCCTGCAGCCTTTTCCAACCTGTGTTGGCTCCCTGATGGCTGGTGGAGTGCATGCGGGAGTGGAGCTGCCACCACCTGAGGTCCTGGGCTGGTCACCAGTGGGATCCTACACTACCACTCCTGGAGCATGCATGGGGGTGGGGCTGGCTGTAGCTTCCAGATCTAGCTGGTATGATGGCCATTTTGGATTTACTATTATCTTGTTTTGAAGTCCTTTATTGTGCTCATTGTTTTGTTTTTATTGGTTCTATTCTGTTCTGTTTTGCTTGATCTTTACTATGTCTGAAGGTATGAACAGCTATTTTCAAGACAAGAGGCATTATGCTAACAATTGTTGATTTTCTATTATCTTGTTTTGAAGTCCTGTGTCACTTACACTGTTTTGTTTTGGCTGACTGTTTCCTGTTTTAATTTGCTTTGTTTTATTCTGTTTAAAATAAAAATTAGAGAGAACAAGGCCACACCAGCTAGCAAGCCCAGTCTGGGAACAAGTGCTATGTGCAGGCTGCCACCAGACTGAAACAGCCTGACCCCAGCCCCTTCAGGCACATGGGCTGGCAAACAAGAAGTACCAATCCCCCTCCCCCTGCTGTAAGTGACCAGCTTATCCAGAGAAACACAGGATGTGATGATAGCTATGGAGGTGAAATGCAATTGGATGCCTGTGGTGCTTTATAGTTTCACTAACATTGCAGGCCTAGGGCCAGTGGTCTGATCATAGGTTCAGAGGATAGAGGTACAACTGTGTGACATCTGGGGAGGATCTCCTCCTGAGGGTTGCAGCCATTGTTGATTCCCTACGGTCTTGTTTTGGAAGTCCTATATTGTTTCCATTGTTTTGTTGGCTTGGGTTTTATTCTCTTTTGTTTTGCTTGATTATGTCAAATCCGATGGCAGGAAAAGCTATTTCAAAGTTATCAAGATATATTATGGTAGCAATTTTGGATTTACTATTGGCTTGTTTTGAAGACCTTTATTGCTTTCATTGTTTTGTTTTTATAGTGTCTATTCGATTTGGTTCTGTTTGACTTTTACTATGTCTGAAGTTATCTGCAACTATTTTGAAGACATCAAAAGGCCTAATGGTAAATATTGTTCATTTTGTAATGTTTTGAAGTCCTGTATCTCTTATACTGGTTTGTTATGATTGGTTTTATTCTGTTTTACCCTCTTTAAAATAAATTAATAAAATAAAAATTACCAAAAGGCAACATTTGGCAGTTATTAATGAATGAAAATAACTGTAGGAGACATCAGGAGCTCACTGAAAAATCTGTAGCCATACAATGGAAGAAACAACCCAAGAGTCATCACATGACAGGAGTAGGAAGGCAAGTTTCTTTTTGTCTATATGTTCCCATCACCTAAGTTGCCATAAGTCAGCTGTGAGAGAAACTAAATTTAACCAAGGAGATGAAAGATGTGTGTGCTAAAATCATGACATAGTTATGTCAGAAAACCCCAAGGGGAAAACAGAGGAAAAAGGTTTCCTGACATTGGTCTTGGAAATGACATTTTAATATACAACACTAAAAGTGCAAACAACAAAGGCAAAAACAAAGAAATTGGGCTTTATCAAACCGAAAATCTACTGCACAACAAAGGAAAGAAGAAATGAAAAGATAGCCTACAGAATGGAAGAAAATATTTGCAAACCACAAATAGTGGTATGTTGGTTCATGAATTTAATTCATTCCATGATCTTGGGGAAGATGGCCACTTTCATGTTAGTGTGGGAAAGATGGTTGCTGTTATGTCTTACCTGATGTGGAGTTTATGAATGGAAGCAAAATTTTGCCAAACACTTCTCTTCATGAGCTGAATTGTTCATAAGCAGAAGCATTTATGAACCAAGATACTAGTATATTTGATAAGGAGTTAATATCCAAATTATATTAAGGAGCTCATAGAACTCAGTAGCAAAAACAAACACAAATAAACAAATAAATGGGTAAAAATGGACAAAGGGTCTAAACAGATATAGAAGATACAAAAATGGCCAACAGGTATGTTAAAAAGTGCTGAAATTCCCAATCATTAGGGAAATTAAAATAAAAATCATCATGAGATACCACCTCATATCTGTTAGGGTGGTTGTCATCAATAATTCAAGATACAATCGGGGGTTTGGCTCAGTGGTAGAGTGTTTGTGAAGCATATATGTTGCCCTCAGTTCAACTCCCAGCACAATGAAAAAATTTTACAAAGTCAAAAGAAAATAAGTGTCTATGAGAATGCAGAAAAAAGAGAGCCCTCATACATTAGTGATGAAAATGTAAGTTGATGCAGCCATTATAGACAAGAGTGTGGAGGTTCCTAAAAATTTTTTAAAAATAGAATTACCATCTGACTCAGCAATCTTTATTCCGGGTATATGTGCACTCTTGTGTATACTTCAGCATTATTCATAATATCTAGATTAGAGAAACAACCAAAGTGTCTGCAGCTGAATAAATGGATTGAGAAATTATGAGATACAGACAGACAGACACACACATATATACACACGGCCTTACTATTTTCTTTTATTTTTAGTATCTTTGAGACAGAGTCTCATTATGTAATACAGGCTGACCTTGAACTTGCTATGCAACGTTGGCTGACCTTAAACTCACAATCTTCATGGATCAGTGCCTCAAGTGCTGGGATTACAGGTATGTGTCATCATGCCTAGCTGTCTTGGTTACTTTCCTCTTGTTGCTGAGACAAAACACCCAACACCCAAAATGAAGGAAGAAAAGGTTTATTTAGCTCACTGTTTGCAGAGGTTTCAGTTCATAATCAGTTGGCTCCAAGGTAAGATGGCATGGCACAGGGGCAACACTTCAAGGCAGCAGCCACCAAAAGCAGCCAGAACAAAAGGAGAGGAGACAAGCCTCTTCTCCTCCCTTATATTGCAAGCAGGCTACCACCTCCCCCCGTGCAGGGTGGGTGTAGCACTCACACCACCTCTGAGCCCTCCTTCTGTACAGGCTGAGGATATTTATAAAGTAAGAACCCTGGCTCCCTGCTGAGTCTCTTAGTTAAACTTCTAAACTTCTCAAACTGACACAGTGTATCAACCATAGCACTAGCCTAAACTCTTGTCATTTGCAACAAAATTTATGAAACTGGAAGATATTATATTAAGTGAAATAAGACAGACCAAAAAATATTGTGTAATATCTATCACATGAGGAATCTTAAAAAATAACAACCTCAAATACATAGAAAAATAATAGAACAGTGGTTAATAGAGACAGACAGGGAGCAGGAACGAACAAGATGTAGCCCAAAGAATACAAAGTGACAGTGTGGCAGTTACTCGAATGTGTCATTTTGAGTAAGCAATGCCCAACTAAATTGGGCATAGTTCTGGGTGTGGCTGAAGGGATTTACTGAAGACAGCAGACCCAACCTGGACATGAGTGGCACTGGTCAATAGACTTAGAGCCACAATGGAAATAAAGGGAAAGAAAGAAGGCTTGCTCGCTTCTGTTTCTTTGGAGAAGCTCCAGTTTTCACCTTCACTTTGCATGTTGTCTTCTGACTTCCAGCACAAGACTCTTTAGCCGTAAAGTACAGACTTTTCAGCCTTCCATTACAGAGCCTTTGGCCTCCTGATAGAGACTCACATGGGGCATTATAGTGAGCTCCAGGCCTTCCATCTTTGACTAGATCCTTCAGATTTCCAGTGCACAGACATCCCATTGATACCCTTCCACACCTGACCTGTGAGTAGCTGTTGTAAGTTTATCTAGTAAATCCTGCTATATTTATGTATCTTGCATTAAATGTTTCTCTAGTAAGCACTCACTGATAGTTATATATGATGAATAAATCTAGAAATCTAAAGTGCAGCATGAGTATCATAGCTAAGTATTGTACTGTGTACTAGAAATTTTTCTGAGTGTAGAGTTTATGTGTTGTTGCCACTGAAAAAGGAAACTATGAGAAGATGCATATGCTAAATTGCTTATCTATGTCAATCATTTCACATGTATATCAAAACATTATGTTTTACACCTTAAATTTTTACAACAAAATAAGTAATAAGTGAAAACAATATAAAACAGAAGAATTATTTCTTTGTGCTATAGTTTGCATTTTAAATGTTTCCCAAATCCCCATATGTTAAAGGTTTGGCCCCTGAGGTGGTGCTATGGAGATGTAGTAGAAACTTTAAGAGGTGAGATCTGGTAGGAGATCATTAGGTCACCAAGGGGGGGCAATATCCTTCAGGAGGCTATAGGGATCTCTGTCTTTTCCTCTTCCTTTCGCTTGCTGGCAATGGGGTGGGCAGTTTTGCTCCACCACATACTTGTGTTATGACACAGTGCCTCACCACAGGTTCAAAGCAATAGGACTGAATGATCAAAGACTGGAACCTCCAAAAGTAAACCTTTTCTGTTTATAAGTTTATTATCTAAGGTATTTTGATACAGTGACCGAAAACCAACACATCTCAAAAATGAAAAAAGACAACACTCTGCTGTTGCAGTCTTTGTTAATATCTCTGTTAAATTCACTGTCCAAAGAATATTGACTGTGGTGGCTTTTTCTGGATTTCCAGCAATACTGCATCTCAAATAAACATTCATGACCAAAGAGGTCAGTAACTAATTTTACATGGGTTATTGTCAGAAAATGGTACAGGCTGAATTACCTATTGAAAAAAATGAAAGGACAGAATAGTCACAAAGTTACCAGAATCATAAAGATAAAAATACTGAACAATCAGTTCTATAAGATAAAATTAAGGAATTAGAATTATTCCCACTTGAGAATGCTGAGGGAGTTCTTTATGGTTTTTAAATATAGGTAGGTTTTGACTCATGAAAGTTTGCATTTAGGAATTTCCTTGACAATCATATCCACTTTATTATTCATGACCATTGCAATAGGCAAGGCTGTAGATCCCACCCATCCAATTTGAAGGAAGTGGATACCAATTTGGAATAGACTAATAAGGACTGCCAGGAAGATGGAGTGTGAGTAGCAGAAAAAATGTCTCTCCAAGATTTGGTGTGTAACACTGGAATTCAGAAAAGTGATGAAGAGAAGGAAGTAAGTGGGTCCCCTGGACCCAGGAAGGATCTCAAGAGAAAACTGAAGTCCACAGGGAGAGGGAAAAGAGAAACTTCAAGGAAGAGGAAGGAGGTAGCAGCTGGCATGATCTCTTTGAGCCTGTACTCACTGTGTGGGAGGGGGTAGCTCAAACCTGCAGACAAATGTTGACTTCTGGCTACTGCAGAGACCTCTGTGGAGAGATGCACCAGTGGAAGGGAGTAGTGGATATGGAGGAGGACTATAGTGGTTTATGAGTGGTGGTGGTGGGGTTCAGAAGTCCTCAAGGAGAAGGTGACATATTGAAGAGGGGCCAAGTGAGTTTGGAACTCAGAACAACTTGCTGGCTCCATCTAGTGGCCCCAGGCTGAGTTCAAATCCATTGAACGTGCACTGACTATGGCAGGCTGAATAGGTCGGGTCCCAGCCCCATGGACAGAAACCAGTCTGAACTTCAGGGGAAATAAAATGTAGTCTCATTGAGATTATCCACTACCCCACCATAAAGCCACTGCTGACTTGCTGGGATTAATCAACACAGATCTGGACTCTGCCCATGTTGTTCATCAGCAACAGCAGAGACACAAGAGACATACCTTGAAGTGAACCCTTCTTTTTCTTCCTCTTTTTTCTTTTTTTCTGGTTGTTGTTTTGTTTTTTCTTCACTGCTTGTTGCCGTTTTTATATGAGTGTGAACACGGTTTTTAGTTTTGTTTTTGTTTTTTAACAATTGTTGCTCTGTTCTGTGCTTCTTTTTATTTTTTCTTTCTCTCTTTTCCTTCTGCTTTTGCAGAAGTTTCCCAAAGTTCATGTGATCTTCTGTTTTTGCACAAGTTTCCCAAAGTTCATGTGATCTTCATGAGCCTTCTTCTAATCTCTTCCTCTTCAACTGCATTTCTATTTTTTTCCCAACCTCTTTGAAATTTTCTCCCTTGAGGGTAGAATTTTCATACTAAGGGTTTATTTACTGCAAGAAACTTTTTGGTATATTGTAAATTGTGTTATATAACCACAAATCTAGTTCATACAGTTAAAGGAAGCAAATTAATAGTTACTTGTTTGTCATTTTCTAGGCTGTGTTTGATGCTATTGTCATTACCGATTGTCTGACTGTAGCCAAGGTGACATAACTGTTCTAATCAGTTGTTCTTACTGGTATGCTGAGACTGAGATAGCCTAAGGGTCATAAAAAATACTATAGGCCAATGCCAAAGAACCATAGGCTGGGCCAAGTAGGCAACAGCTTCTCATTCTGAATAAATTGAAGAGGTAGGATCTTGCAAGAACCTCAAAACCCAAAAGTCAGGTACACCTGGAAGATACCTCTGAGAAGTAGTCATTTCCTAAGAATTTGAATATTACCACTAAAGTTACTCACCACAGGCAATTTACAAGCATTAACAACAGAATTAAATTTAAAAAGAAAATGAAAAGACACTTAAGATGAAACCCCAGGCATCCAGCTCACCAAAGGCAAACCCAGAGAGAAATGAAGTGGGACAATTTGAAAGCCATCCACTTGATCTCTCTGAATTGGTAACAGTGGAAGAAACAAGGCAAATGAATGAGGGTCTAGAAAAAAATCAAATCAGAAATAATTTCTCAGATAACTACAGAGATGGTGACCATAATGAAAGACACACTTAGTGACTGTAGAGTAGATACAGATTAAAAAAATAGAGAAGCTTAGGCAAATTATTGAAGCCATGAATACCCAACATAGGAAAGAAATGGAATCTATAAAACATATTCAAACAGAGGTCCAGGAGATTAAAAATCCCATTGAAAGTATATGCAGCAGGATAGGCCAATGCGAGGACAGAATCTCAGATATAGGAGGCAGGCTTGTGGTTAATGATCATGAAAAGAAAGATTTCTTAAAAATAGCAAGAGAACATAAGAAATCAATTCAGCAGCTGCTAGATGATGTGAAGAAGAATAACATAAGATTGGTAGCATAAGATGATAAAGCAGGAGATAGCAAAAATGATCTAAGAAAACCTGTTCAGAGACATCATAACAAAAAACTTACCTGGCAGGGAAAAAGAACTTGACATACAGATAAGTGAGGCATATAGAACTAAAAAAAAATCTATAGCAACTCAAAAAAATCTATAGCAAAGCATACAATAGTGAAGATTCAAGAAATTCAACACAAGAACAGAATATTAAAAGCTGTTAGAGAAAAGGAAATTACTTTTGCTTTGAAAGTCTGTCAGGATCACAGTAGACTTCTCAACACAAATGCTCAAGTCAAGGAGAGCTAGGAGTGAAGAATTTCAAGCCCTATAAGAAAACAATCTCCAAACCAGATTGATGTGCCCCACAAAATTATCTTTCAAAATTGATAGAGAAATAAGATATTTCAATGACAAAGAACATGTGAAAAAATTCATGAACACCAAACCAATACTCCAAAATGTTCTGAAGGATATTCTAGAAAGAGATAACCAGGACTAAAACTCCATCAACCCCAACAGCATGAATCTACAAGACAAGGCAAACAAGTAAATAGAGCAGAAAAAAAGGGAGTCAACAACAGGAAAATAACATGACATGGATAAATCAATACATATCAGTTATAATTGTCAATGATAATGGTCTCAATTCACCAATCAAAAGAAATAAGTCTGGCAGAATGGATCAAGAATCAAGATCCAACAAACATATTTAATTCAAAAAGAAATTCATAGACTGAAATTCAAGGGATGGAAAACAATACTCCATGCAATAGGAACCTGGAAAAAAAGGAGGGGTAGCTATTTTATTTGCAAACAGTGTATTTCAAGCCAAGAGTGATTAAGAGAGACAAAGAACATCACTACATCCTTGTAAAGGAAATGAATCAAGATGAGGAGATAACAATCATAAATATATATGCAACAAATACCAGTGCACTCAACTATATAGAGTAGACTAATAGGTATAATTTTATATAAACTACAGAAAAATTTAAAATGAACAATAGCAGTAATAGAACAGACATTTCTTGATCACTCCTTCAAAAAGCTAAAATGCAACCTCAAACTTCTCACAAGTCTTTTTATAAACATGGCCATTAAATCTCCTCAGAAAACTACGTAGATCTGTACCCTTGACTTGTGCATTTCTCTGTATAATTGTGCACTAATGAAACATTTTATTTGTAAAAGTCACATCAGAGATGTCTGTTTACATCCCTTGATTTATAAAAGTGTTTATTTACCTACTACTTTCCTGTATTGAAATAAGGAAGGAATTTCAAAGAAGATGAAGATTTTATGTAGTTCCTGGCTGTGATACATTTTAACAGATCATTGTTAACATATTTTACCACTTTATGTATATTTTAGAATGTTTTATACACATGAACAAGCACATAATTTAGTTATAAATTTATAATTTTTATATTTTCATTTAGGAATTAAACTACAACATCATTTCTAAAATAAATAAAGTTCAACCCTCATAATTTTAACTTACAGCACCTTTCTCAGGAATTTAAATTGTTAAAAGTGCATGGACTATTTGTATATCACCACTGTTACATACAGAAAACAGAGCAACTGTGAATAACACAGAATCAACTGGACAAATAGTGCAGTCTTAGAACTTATGAATTTAAAAAAAGATCACCTATATGAGATGACAGCAGTCTTGATAAAGATAAAAGCAGCTTATGGCCTATGATTTTATAATTTGTGTAAGAAGCAGGTGAATACTTCACATAGGATGGTACCAAGTCACAACATATGTCATAAGTATTAGTCCAAGGGAGAGATATAACATTGTGTTATAACTTGTATCTAGATGCCTCCCTGAAGCCTCATGTGCTCATAAGTGGGGCTATCCAGAGGTGGCTAGATTTAGCATGTGTGAATGTGGACTAAGGATGCGATAACAGGATTAAGAGTATGTGGTACTGTATTAGGTCACTAATTGGTTTATCATAGTTTTGAGTATGGTTAATGGTAAGCCCCACCCTAGGTGTGGGTAGCACCACCCCAAAAGCTTGTAGACTGGATGGAATACAAGTGGACAGCAAGAAGGTGGGCTCCCTGCTTGCTGCTGTTGCCTCCTGCCTGCTGTGCTATGGACTGTTTTTCTTCTGTGATGCCCCTCTGCCATACTACCATGTTTTGGAGCCAGCTGACTATAGACTGAAATCTCTACAAACTGTAAGCAGAAAAAAACTTTTTCTCCTTTAACTTGTGGGTGCTGAGTAGTTTGTCTCAGCAATGAGAAAATTAAGACACATTGTTTTGGAAAAAATTCAGGATTTGGAATAGGAATACTTTGAGTCCAAGTTCTGTCCATTTTTTACTATGGGATTTTGGATAATCTCTTAACACCTCCTGATCTCAATTCTTCAGTTACAAAATGAGGCTAGTATTAGTAATGTCTACCTATTATGACAACTGTGAAGGTCAAATGATGACGGGATATTTTTCATGATCAAACATTTTTTAAAAAGTCTAGAATTGGAGATTGCTTTGAAAATGTAACTTCTTTCTGATGTAGTGCTATACCTAAACTTAAATTGTTCGGCTTACCAAACCAAGAGTCAGATATAAATAGTTTCTACTATTGTAGATTTACTTCAAACTAGATTGAAGCTTAAGAAATCTGTTGTTTCTATTAGAGGTTGGGCTTCTTCATACCAAAATAAGAGTTATTATCACTTGGGACTGCTATAAGTAAATTTCTTCAGAAAGACTGAACACTAAAGATCAATTTTCTAGTAGTCAGCAGGAGGGGGTAAGCCTTGTATTAGAATATCTTTCAAATGGAACTATTTTCTTTTGTAATGATGGATCTGGGCCTATTTGTTTTCCATTGTTCAGAAAAAGTGCTTTCCTGTAAATCTGGGCTTCTAGGTAAAAAATACTCATGCCTGAATAATCTAACTATGCGAAAATTAAGAAACATTTTTTTTTTGAGACAGGGTCTCGCTCTGTATTCTGGGATGGCCTTGAACTCATCATATACCCTAGGCTGACCTCAGATTCACAGGAATCCTCTTGCTTCTGCCTCCTGAGCACTGGGATTACAGGTATGCACCACCATGCCCTGCCACAGAAACCTTGTTTTCTCACTCTGTTCCCCACCTCAATGCATTTCTATGTCCTCATTCAGCCTCATTCATTCCAAGTAGAATTTGTGATATCTATTGCAAGTCCCTAATCAAAATTGCTGCAAACTATTCATTTATTTGAGGCAGCATTTAAAATCTATTCTCTAGAATTAGCAACATGAGCAAATGCTGAAGGCACAGAAGTAGGCACAATATCAGGTGAAGACAGAATAGGATTGGTAGTGAAGATACATGACATGAAAACTTAATTTTCAGCTCTTTGCATACTCTCAAGATGACCCAATGATCTGGTGGGAGAAAGCTTGAAGGGGAATATTTTGCTTCCTGAGTTTTCCTTCATGCCTACTATACACACATGCAGGCTTATCTCTATATACTTTCTTTTTTACTTTTAGTGTACTTAAATATTCTAAAGAATAATGAGTATAATATATTAAAGAACATTTAATCAATAAGAATAGAAGGTAGATAAAGGTAAATTGTTGCTCATTTATTAAATGAGAGCTTTGCACTCAACCAAAACATCATGAGTGATCACCTGGTGGGACTATTTACAAACATTCACAGCACTGCTTATTATATTTCCTGATTTACCTGACTAGTCATAAGTCATGGTATCACAAAGCTAGTAAGGAGCCTCCAAGGTGCCATCAATCCTATCTAAGCTACCCATGTTTGCTAAATAAATCTGACCATTCTTGCCCTCCCTCATCCAGAAAACATGAAAAATGTTGATAGGCTTATGAAACCTTTCTGGACACAACTCACTATACATCACATTGACTCTATTGACATGGTCCTTATAGTGGAGAAAAGACTGGGCAAAGAAAAGACTTTCTTCTGAGTCCACTTACCTCGATTATCATCCTCATTATCTTCCCAGGGTTCTTCATTTGCTAGTAGTGGGTTCTGTGACTCATTCATAGACCTCATAGGGAAGGAGTGTCCATCACCAGGGCTGGTGAGGAGAGGAAGGCAGTGAGTTTCTGCAGTTACATAGCCTTTTATGAAAGTAATTATCCTGTCAAAAGCCATGATGAAAGTTTCTTACAATAGCTGTTGTACTGTTCTCAATTTTTGCCTTATTTGTATGCATTAGTGTTGACTGTGTTTGTAAGAAAATCTTTAACTTGCTTTCCCCAATGCCCAGTATAGTAATATGTGCACATAGCAAGCATTATGAGTATCATTTAGTGACAATGATCCCAATTTATATCCCATTGTCTTACTGTTTTGATTCTAAATTTCCAAGGAAGATAAGCAGACTCAGAATGATTACAGTGGAGATAAGGTGCAGTGAATTGGTAATAGATAATGCCCAGGTGCCATATTATTTATTTGGTTTCTATGGCAGAAAGGTTATTAGGTACTAGGGGAAAGAGTAGAGTGAGGTTTCTATACAGGATAGATTTTGAGTGCAATTATTCAAATGTGGGCCTACTTTGTGGCTGTCGATGGTAAGTTATGATTACTTCTCTGTTCAATTTCTGTCCATTAACAGATTGGGCGCATTGGAAGGAATTGCAGTCATCCTGGCTATACAGGGTTACAGTTTGAGCATTTGAATCTGTATATCTGAGTGTATTTCAAAGTTAAATCTGTGTGACTTTTGGATTACTCATTTGATATTACATATGCCTTTCCTCTTGTTCATAAATGTGCTTCATTGGACATTAATAGATGTTATGGATTAAAAACTGGTGGTCAACTTAGCACCAGCTGAATTACATCAGCATAGTGTTGAGTACAGATGGTGTATTGGGTAATACTATGTACCCCCAAGTCCTCATACTTTTGATGGGGCTGAGTCTAGTGCTTGTGTTCAGTTTGTTGTCTAGTGCTGGGATTGGCACACACCCAGGGGTGGAGCTGAGATACAGTGTAAGGGAAGGTGGGTCTTCCCCTTCTGCCCTCACTCTCTCTTTCTCTCTCACCAGTGCACCTTGTGGCTTGTAGCCACCATGAATTGCCACTCCTCCACGCCATGCTGACTTGGAGCCAACTGAGTAAGACTAAAACTCCCGAGAAACTGTAAGAATAAACCTTTCCTTCCCTAATTTTGGGTGTCAGGTATTTTGTCTTGGCAACGAGCGATAAGTAAATAAGACAGAATTTGGTACTGAGAGTGGGGTCTTTGCTGTAACTATTCCTGACCATGTGGTTTGAGAGCCTTTAGAAATGGCTTGCAGGGAAAGTTTGAAAAGGTTCAGAGATGTCATCTACATGCATAGAGCTAAAACGGCTTAGGTTGTTCTGTATGGGAGATTCTGGTTAGAGCCCAGGAGACCAGAAGGCTGATAGAAAGCCTGCCAGTAAAGACCAGACTCGAAAGGTTTCTGCTGGGAAGAAGAACGACATTGGGTGTTGGACTCCACAGCCTGAGACTGAGATTAAGGGTGATGGATTTATTAATCTCATGGAAGAAATCTCCAGGCAACCAAATATTGAAATGGTGGCCTGCCTTTTGTTGGGGGCTCTTAGCCAGATTTATGTTGTAGATAAAGAGCAAGGAGCCCGGCATGATGATTTAAAACCTTGTGAGTTTGGCCAGAAAGCTGTGGACTGTAAAGATGGAGCTGAGACTTTGATTGGTGAGAAGGAACAAAGGAATAAAAAAGATGGCCTCAGGGCATCCTGGGAAGCAGCCGACCTCCAGCCTTTGCAGTCTCAGACCTTCAAAAGTAAAAGAGTTTGCTCAGAGGAAAAAGCTGCAGAGTGGCCTGTCCCAGAGTGGCAACAAAAAGCCGCAGAGTACACTGTCCCGGAGTGGCGACAAAAAGCTGCAGAGTGCCTTGTCCCAGAGTGGCGACAGAGGCCATGCCAGATTCCAGAATGGCAGCATAGAGAAGCTGTTCCTCACAATCAGGTTCAGAGAGCTCAGCAATCCAGACAGTTGACTCCTACAGCCAAGAGAGGGGAAAGCCTGGCTACTGCTTCAGCCTGCAGCAGACCTTGGCGGCATCCACATGGCACTGGTTTTAAGTACAAGAAAAGGCTAAGGCAGCTTCTGCTGCACCTGTAGAGAGCAATGTGTAAAGATGTAAGGGTGGAGCCAAGGAACATGAATCGTCCAAGGAAAGCTATGGAAGTTAAGACCCCTGAAGGTGCTGCAGGGGTGGAGTCACTCAAGCCTATTGGAGCTTGTAACCAGATTGCTTCAGATGCTGAACAGAGAATTCCAGGACTTAATGTTTGTCCTGCTGGATTTTGGACTTGCTGTGGTTCCAATGCTTTGTATTCCCGTTTGTAACTTTTGGAATGGTAATGTTTATCTTGTGCCTTTATATGTTGGAAGTGCTTAACCTTGTTTTCATTTGTACAGGGGGTAACAGTTAAGAGTTTGCCATAGATCTCAGAAGAGATTTGGGACTTGGACTTTTCAGCAATGCTGAAACTGTTAAGACTGGCAACTCTTAGAGATAGACTAAATGTCTTTTGTAGTAAGGATATAAATGAGTCTTTGGGGGTCCAGGGGTGGAATGTATTGGGTAATACTATGTACCCCCAAGTCCTCATACTTTTGATGGG
This sequence comes from Dasyprocta punctata, assembly GCA_004363535.1. NCBI lineage: Eukaryota > Metazoa > Chordata > Mammalia > Rodentia > Dasyproctidae > Dasyprocta > Dasyprocta punctata. The sequence continues at coordinate 67,108 of RJWM01005251.1, read as the reverse complement.
GCTGAGTCTAGTGCTTGTGTTCAGTTTATTGTCTAGCCCTGGGATTGGCACACGCTGAGGGGTGGAGCTGAGATACAGTGTAAGGGAAGGTGGGTCTTCCCCTTCCACCCTCTCTCTCTCTCTTGCCATCGCACCTTGTGGCTTGCAGCCACCATGAATGGCCGATCCTCCATACTATGCTGACTTGGAGCCAACTAATGGAAACTCCCAAGAAACTATAAGAATAAACCTTTCCTTCCCTAATTTTGGGCGTCAGGTATTTTGTCTCGGCAACGAGCAAAAAGTAACTAAGACAGATGGTTCACCTGAGGAAAGTTACCAGCATAAATACAGACATGGAGAAGAAGAGTAGGGTGTTGTGAGTTTTTTCAAGAGTTGCTGTTTCAAGCCAGTGGTTCTCCTAAAGGTGCTTGTCATGCTGGCTTCCCCAATATGAATTTGGTCATTATCACTGGAGGAGCTTGGGACCTCATCAATGAAAGCGGCTGTGGTTCACCTTGGGGGAGCTCTGCTCCTTACATTGTGCATTGCTTCCTGGCTCCAGAGGGGAAGATGTGTGCTGGAGAAGCTTGTCATGCTGGCCTCCTGACCTGTTACTCGACTATTCTCATCGTCAGAGGAGCGCAGGACCTGGTTGCCACTAAGGATGGCTGTGGTACTCTTCGGGGTAGCCTCGCTCCTTATTTTGAGCATGACTTCTTGGCTCCTGTCGAGAACCCTCAACCCACTGCACAGCTCCTTCACCCCACTGGCATAGACTTTCTAGTTCCACCGCTGACCTTTGGCCTTCTCAGCACAGAACCATAAAATAGACTGGCGTGAGTCCTTATTGTGGGCTCTTAGACTTCCAGCTGGATTTGTGGGAGGCATTGTCATGAGGTTTTGAGGCTTTAGCTGGACTCATGCAGGGCATTGCTGTGGGATCCAGGCCCTCGGCTGAATACCCTGGGTCTTAGTGTTGTGGACACATTTTTCTGCACTTTGTGTTTAACTCTGGGTGACTATCATAAAACAGTGTTACAAATTCTGTGTCCTGTATGCAGTTGTTCTCCCTGTAACCTCTGACTACAACAATAGATTTTAATGATAGTATTTTACAGAAAATGTAAGTACACTGTTTGCAAGTGAATAGGTTATGATTTTTTGGAGGGGAGGGTACTGGAAATCAAACTCAGGATCTCACATTTGCCAGGCAAGAGCTGTGCCACTGAGCTAAATCTCCAGCCCTAGGCTATGATTTTTGTTTTGTTTTTCTTTCATCAGTCTCCTGTGGCACAGACTCATTTTAGACCTCCATTTAATGTGGTGATTGAAATAAGTACTTACATATACACGTTTGTGAATCTGGTGTAGATAATTGCTGGTAATAGTTATTAATCAACATCACCCACTGATATTGCTCTGTCTTGTGATTTATATCAAAGAGAATAGGACATATCACAGTTTAAACAAATGAGCCTATAAAACACTAACTGGTACAGTGGAAGTATCAAAGCAATGAGTGATGGGGAGGAGAAAAATTTTCCTTAATTACCATCCAACCTCAGCAAGGTTCTCTCAAATAAATGAAAATGAATGTATCCCAGGCTGAGAGCAGATCTAAAGGTATGCAAGAAGGTTGTAAAGAAGTTTGGCTCTAGAGGTAGGTTAGTTGATGGTTGTTTAATCTGGTTAATACAGTCATTCTGAGGACACAAGATGGCTTGGTTCTACTCATGTCTCATTGACTGCTTTCCCTGCTTTTCTGCTGCAATCGTAAGAACTATTGACAATCTCTGAATCAAGCTGCTTGTTCTTGCTTTTTAATTTTTTCCTTCATAAAAGTAATATTAGTATTTATCTCCAAATATGAAAAATTGAGAAAAGAAAATAGCTTTTAAGACTATAGCCCAGACAAATTTTAGCAATTTTTGGTATATTTCTCCTGTTGTTCTTCTGTATATATTTGTTCATATTTTCAATCAGTATACATACCATTTTTGATTTTACATTTTTCATTTAAGTATTTTTCTTACTGTGACATAATGTTTATAACTGCTTACATAATATTCCATCTTGTGTTTATATATTTTTATTCATCCATTCCTATATTGCTGAATATTTAAGTAAAGACAGTCTTTACTGACCTAGAAATGAAATAGCCTCATGACTTGTCTTTTCTAATTGAGAAATGGAAAACTTGGGGAAATGTAGAGTCATATTAGACTTCCTACATACTACAATCAAAATTGAATTTGTTGCTTCAAGGCATGCTCCAGCATCAATGTTTCAATGGTAATAATTACCTACCTGGACCCAATAGGTATTAGCCAGAACTTCTTATTATCTCCAAACACCTGCTGGATATTTTTGATGACGCCAAGGTTGAATCCATTTTTTTCTGGGCCACTTGTAAACACTGGAGTGCAAAAGGCCTCTAGGACAGGGTAGGAGAGTTGAAGAAAAGAAGGAAAAAAATCAAAAAAGGAACAAATTTCAGCATAGTCATGACTTTACAATTCTCCACTAACATGACTTGGCTTTATAACATCTTTTTGCTGTGTTACTATAGGCCCCTCATTCTCAGCTATTGTTATACTACTTGGTAAAAATCAGTCTAATCACATATTAAAAGGTAAATTTATTCAACATAAAGAATTAGTAGTCTTATTTTTAAAAAGGCAGGAGAAACACATGACATTAGAAATAATTAAGCAGCCATAGAAATAGTATGTATTTTTACCGCTGGACTTAAGGAGTGAAGGAACAGATTCAACCACACTTTATTTGAATCTAAGTGGCAACAACAGCTAAATTGTCTCCATCTGTAAAGCTGGGACCAAAGTAATGGCACATAAAGAGATGGTAATGACATTGATTTGGTTTTGAAACATTTCAGAAATGAAAATGTTCATACTGAAGCCTGAAATGTAAGAAACAAAGTTTTACTTCTGATAAAATGTAAATGGACGAGCTATAATCACCTCAAAGACTATGAGGAATTGAGCCATGTTAGTGCACATTAGCTTTAGACACACATTTATCCCATTAAGCAAACACTTTTGATGTAGGACTCTGACTGTTATCTGAGCATTTTTCATTCATTCCTTAGTTTCAGGCCCTGTTGTTATGAAGCTTTAAGTACTTTTCTCCTTTTTAACTGATCTCTAAGCAAAATGTGCTAATTTATTCACCCAACCAAGTGCTACAAATCTATTTGATTTAGAAAATGGGTGCCAATAACTTCAAATCTATCTATTATTAGCAAATGAATTCGTAAAGTACAGTGGCTTTTGCACCAAACGTTTGGTGCTTTTGGATCAAATGGATCCAGGTTAGACATTCAGCACTTGAAAAGTTTCTCCTCACCCCTTGTGTATTAATGTGTAGACCATTTAAATATTTGTTTCACCATATATGAAAAAATTCTTGCACTAGAATCCATCAGAAATATACTATTCCAGACAATAACAAGTCTAGAGAATTGAGTAATCGACAGCAAAAGTGTTTATTTCTTATACTTATTTTCTAGAGACTTACATGTTCAATGTGTTTATCTCGCTCCTAGAGTCCCTACATAGCTTCTTGATAAATGTAGATATTCAAGGATGATTCTTTTAAGACTTCTGAGCTCTCATTATTGGTTTGGCTTCTTTCTCAGGACTCTGTTTTAAAATGTGTTTAATTAAATAGATTCTTTTATCTTTATTGACCTGCATGCCCCCACCTTTTAATGTTTGCTTCTCTATTGATTCTTCCCTTCATCATATGAGTTCCTTTTAGAAATTTTATGAGTTGTGAAACTGGGGAACTATTATGCTATACACATTATAAACAGCATTCACTAATGCTCTCTTCAGTCTGTAAGCTTCATTCATTACATATATTTTCATCTGTCCTTATTTGGAGGCAACAGGATGCCATACAGTTAAAATACTTCATTAGACATTTTTTCTCTTACTTGGGAACAGTCTGCAGGTCACTCCAATACACATTAATGTGCTTTTCCTACTCTTAATATACATTCTTACCTAAGGTAGTTTTGTTTCTGCTGACAAGCCAACAATGGTAACCAAATAGAATCACAAGGCTGACAAAAAACATGCAGGCCACAAAGAGTAGAAAAAGGACATGGAACTTAGAGCGAACACTGGGCAATTCACCCTAGAAAAGAAATAATAAACAAAAAAAATAAAAGATTAAATTTGTAAAGCTTAGCTAGTTTTTCTACATAGGTTTTCATGTGTATAAAACATTTGTTGTAATTTAAAAAGTAGATTTTGTGAAATTTTTACATTGTTCTGTCAGTTAATGATAATATCTCATTATGTATATACTCTTAGCTTACAAAGCCTAAAATGAATCCTTGCAGTTCAGTGTAAACTAGGGTATACAATGCACCAATTAGAAAAGAGTAATGTGAAAAGTGTGTACCAAGGTCATAATGATGTAAAGTCTGTATTCCACTTTGAGAATTATGAACCACTGGTTAGAAGTGATCTTGTGATCATATGGTTCATCTTTTTGTCTCAAGGCAGCTTATTCTGGAATTCTTTATATGTTATATTTCTTTGGACATATGTATGTTGAAAATGTATGATAAATGCAGGAAATCAAAACATACAGGTATAATTTTTAAATGTCTTACCTAAAGTCATGATCTAATTTTAAAGCTGCTGCAAAATGTATGTGGTTATTTTTTATAACTGAAGTGGAATGTGTTGGTATATTATATCCTGTATAATAGCTGTTTAGACAGTAAAACTCAAGCAGAATATTACAGGCAATTGTAAAAGTACATGGTTAAAAAATTTTTACAGTTATTAGGACCCTATTTTTCACATAGCATGAGCTGTTTTTGCTTGCAGTTCTAGAACAAAACGAATGTTTAAAACTTCTTTATCATGTACAACATGTAATATTTTGCCTTCCGAAGAGAATTTTAGAAAACATTTTCAATTTTCAAGGAAGCAGTTAAGCAGATAACTAATACTTACTTCTTCCTTTCCAATGATGATCACTGTTTTAGCATGATGAATTACTCTAAATTATTTCCAAATATTATTCACTAGTAAAGTTAAAAGTGATTCTTTAGTGAAGTGGACTTCAATTTCTGAATGATCCTTTCCTCCAGTTTTGGAGTGGAAAGTTAATGTGTGGCAACACTTGACAAGTTCAGATTGTGCAGATTCTTCTATGAGAGGATAATTTAATTCATTTTTATGTAAGAAAATATTGGGAATCTAGGGTATATATGTTTAAAGGATGAAGATCAGGGTAAATAAATGAGTCAGATGCTCTCAGCTGAGGGGAAGACTAGGTGAAATTTCTGTGGGGGGCAGAGCAGCCTGGGAAATAACTGCCACAAGGACTTCAACAACCTTTATCTGAAGCTGTCCTTTTTGAACGAATTCCTTCACAAAATCTTTCCCTATGTACCCAAATTAGATTAGATCATTTTCTGTTTTATTTTGAATTCAGAGGTAAGATTTTAGATACTTCTTTACAGTGGTTTTGTCTTCACTGAGATTTTGCTTTCATGATTTTTAGTATGTTTACAAAAGTGTTTAAAACTCACATTAATTTTACTTATTTTTCACATTTAAATGGGCAAGTGAGACTGATATAAAGTCAGTCTACATGTTGTGTAGCTAAGTTGGAAGCTACTTTCCCTCCTAATTATTACTTCAGAAATCTGTCTACTAAAGTATATCTATGGTGTTGTCCCTTGATAATGTTCTTAATGTGAAACCTTTTTTTTTTTCTGTTCAAAGAGGGTGACAGTCCTATGTTCAAAAATACCTTCTCAGGAGATAACTAAACTAAATCACTGAACTGATAACCACCAGAATCATTTCAGAAGAACATTAATAGAATAATGCTATTATCAGGTTTCTAAAATAATTCATAGCTTATATTAAGAGATTCATAGCCCTGGTGTAGTAGGTAAAGATCAGTCTCCTATAAAGTTAGCTATTGTTCACACTGAGAGGACAGAAACAATATCATGGTCTTTCCAATTCTTTATCTCAAAGAAAGTAAAGCTTAGCCATAGTAGGATCATTATAGACAGTAGAACATGGTACAATATATAAGATCACTGGGATTAGAGTCAGACTTAGGTTCCAGTCCTGACTTTGAAATTTATAAGCTAGGTGATCCTGGGAAAGTCACTTAATCAGCATGAGTCTCAGTTTTATCATCTTTGATTGAGACAAACAATTTCTACTTTGCCTACTTCAGAGGGTTGTGAGAATCAGATGTAATGGATTGAAAGGACTTCAAAAACTGTAAAGTACCATACAAATAGAGGTAGGTATTCTTAGAAGTACAGCTTGTCTCGTTGAAACATGGCTTTTAAAATACATGGCAGTGTTTACTTTTTATTTTAAGGAGAGACTCAATTTAAACTGAGAAAGCCATTTGTAAATGACATTAAAGTGTTCTCTGGCTGGAGAGACTGTAAAGAAGCATTTCCTTGAACTTCAATGCCATTTTCAATTTGAGGTCAAACCAAGACAGGTTTCTTCCTCTCTCATATGTCAGACATGAGCTAGGCTATTGTGGAGAAAAACTGAGGGACTACAAAAAGGACAGGTCTATATTGATCCCTGGTATTGCTTGCAAATCCTGGCACATTTCTTTTTTTTCTTTTTTTTTTTTTTTGCGGCATTGGGGATTGAACTCACAACCTTGCGCTTGCCAGGGCAGGCGCTTAAGCCGCTGAGCCAAACTCCCCAGCCCTGGTTTTTTGAGGCAGGGTCACACTATGTAGCTCAGGCCGGCCTTGCGCTCGCGTTGTAGCCCAAGCCGGCCTCGAACTCACAACGCTCCACCTACCTCAGCCTCCCGAGTGCTGGGATTAAAGGCGTGCGCCACCACGCCCGGCTTCCTGGCACATTTCTGATTATTAACTGGCTGACTAGAAGGGTTAAAGATAAAATGGGTGAAATGTAATAATGTTTATTTTGTTATAAGGATAAAAGATGGTTCTTAAACAGTGGCCTACTGTGCTAAGGACTAAGAAAGGTCTGTAGTAAAGATAAAGGCTGACACTTTGCTTGATGGCTGGATATAGAGTTTTTTTCACTTTTATAGTAGTCACTCAACACGTGGATGGAATGCCAAACAGGCCATGGAAAACTGAGCAATAAATAATATATTTAGAGGCTGTATTGGGCAATGCTATGTCCCCTCAAGTCCTCATATACTTTTGATGGGGCTGAGTTTGGTGCTTGTTATTGGCCTGTTGTCTAGCACCAGGATTGGCAATGTGAGTGCTATACCCACCCAGGGGTAGAGCCAATATACAATGTAAATGAGGCAGGTCTTCCTCTTGCTCGCTTCCATGCTTCCACCCTCTCTCTCTCACCAGCGCACCTTGTGGCTTGCAGTCGCCATGAACAGCAGCCCCTCCACGCCATGCTGACTTGGAGCCAACTGAGTAAGACTAAAACTCCTGAGAAACTGTAAGAATAAACCTTTCCTTCCCTAATTTTGGGTGTCAGGTATTTTGTCTTGGCAACGAGCAATAAGTAAATAAGACAGAATTTGGTACTGAGAGTGGGGTCTTTGCTGTAACTATTCCTGACCATGTGGTTTGAGAGCCTTTAGAAATGGCTTGCAGGGAAAGTTTGAAAAGGTTCAGAGATGTCGTCTACATGCATAGAGCTAAAACGGCTTAGGTTGTTCTGTATGGGAGATTCTGGTTAGAGCCCAGGAGACCAGAAGGCTGATAGAAAGCCTGCTAGTAAAGACCAGACTCGAGAGGTTTCTGCTGGGAAGAAGAACGACATTGGGTGTTGGACTCCACAGCCTGAGACTGAGATTAAGGGCGATGGATTTATTAATCTCATGGAAGAAATCTCCAGGCAACCAAATATTGAAATGGTGGCCTGCCTTTTGTTGGGGGCTCTTAGCCAGATTTATGTTGTAGATAAAGAGCAAGGAGCCCGGCATGATGATTTAAAACCTTGTGAGTTTGGCCAGAAAGCTGTGGACTGTAAAGATGGAGCTGAGACCTTGATTGGTGAGAAGGAACAAAGGAATAAAAAAGATGGCCTGCAGGCATCCTGAAAAGCAGTGGGTCCCCACTCTTTGCAGTCTCATGCTTCAAAAGTGAAACAGTTTGCTTGGAGGAAAAAGTTGCAGAGTGCCATGTCCCGGAGTGGCAACAGAGGCCACAGGAGGTTTTAAAAGGGTCGTGGCCGTGCCATGTCCCAAAACGGCAGCGGCCACACCAGATTCCAGAATTTCAGTGGCATAGAAAAGCTGTTCCTAGCTGGGCATGGTGGCGCATGCCTTTAATCCCAGCACTCAGGAGGCTGAGGTAGGAGGAGCATTGTGAGTTCGAGGCTGGCTTGGGCTACAACACGAGCACAAGGCCGGCCTGAGCTACACAGTGTGACCCTGCCTCAAAAAACCAGGGCCAGGAGTTTGGCTCAGTGGCTTAAGCACCTGTCTGACAGGCGCAAGGCTATGAGTTCAATCCTTGGGGCCGCAAGAAAAAAAAAGAAGAAAGAAAAGCTGTTCCTCATGATCAGGTTCAGAGAGCTCAGTGATCCAGGCAGTCGACCCCTACAGCCAAGAGAGAGGAAAGCCTGGCTACTGCTCCAGCCTGCAGTGAACCTTGGCAGCATCCATGTGGCACTGATTTTAAATATAAGAAAAGGCTAAGGCAGCTTCTGCCTCGCCTGCAGGGAACAACGTGTAAAGATGTAAGGGTAAAGCCAAGAAACATGGGTTGTCCAAGGAAAGCTGTAGAAGTTAAGACCCCTAAAAGTGCTGCAGGGGTAGAATTGCTCAAGCCTTTGGTGGCTTGCAACCAGATTTCTTCAGATGCTGAGCAGAAAGTTCCAGGACTTAATGTTTGTCCTGCTGGATTTTGGACTTGCTATGGTTCCAATGCTTTGTATTCCCATTTGTAACTTTTAAAATGGTAATGTTTATCTTGTGCCTTTATATGTTGGAAGTGCTTAACCTTGTTTGCCTTTGTACAGGGGGTTACAGTTAAGAGTTTGCCATAGATCTCGGAGGAGATTTGAGACTTAGACTTTTCAACAGTGCTAAAACTGTTAGGACTTTGACAAGTCTTGGAGAGCGACTAAATGTCTTCTGTATTAAGGATGTATATGAGTCCTTGGGGGTCCAGGGGTGGAATGTATTGGGCAGTGCTATGTCCCCTCAAGTCCTCATATACTTTTGATGGGGCTGAGTTTGGTGCTTGTTATTGGCCTGTTATCTAGCGCCAGGATTGGCAATGTGAGTGCTATACCCGCCCAGGGGTAGAGCCAACATACAGTGTAAATGAGGTGGGTCTTCCTCTTGCTCGCTTCTGTGCTTCCACCCTCTCTCTCTCGCCAGCGTGCCTTGCAGCTTGCAGCTGCCATGAACAGCAGCCCTTCCATGCCATGCTGACTTGGAGCCAACTAAGTAAGACTAAAACTCCCAAGAAACTGTAAGAATAAACCTTTCTTTCCCTAATTTTGGGCGTCAGGTATTTTGTCTTGGCAACAAGCAAAAAGTAACTAAGACAGAGGCCAAAGAAGAGATGTGTAACAGAAATGTTTTCTATTTAGAGAAAATTTTGAGAAAAGTTTGTTATTTTGGTTTATAGTTTTTTTTGTCTCTGAGTTGAAGATGTTTTTGTATCAATGATGTAATTATTGATTCCTAAAGTTATTAAATATCTGAATCATTAAGCAAGGTGAAGGGAAAATGAAAAGCATATGTCATCATAATTATCTACACTATATTTTCTACTAGCTAGTAGGAATAAAACACTAATTTATAATTTGAATATTCTCAGTTATTTAGTTTCTCACTGCCTTGTCTTTTTCTTGTTTTCTCCAGTTATTACAATTTACATTTGTCCATAGGATTCATCATTTTTCCCTATAACTTTACTTCTCCATCTAAGATAAGATATTCCTACTATACCGATTCTTGTTAAAGTAATAACTATTAGGTATACCCACATTTATCTTTTGTTATTTAGGTTCAGTTTGGATAGTTCCTCACCATGGATATATTAATAAAAAATACTGGAGTTGTGGGGAAGGGATAAGTTCTGGAACCCATTGTCATGAAATTTAAAAGAATATATTTATGTATACTTCTGCCAAGGCCCTGTACACATACATAAATGGAAAATAAACCTTACTTTTCTTTTTTTAAAATAAATTGATATGATGCTATTTCCAAGTAGCAAAAAGATGAAATCAAAATGTTTTGATATTTTATTATAATTATTAGAATCACATTTTGGAAAAAAAAGCACTTTCAACATCTGTTTCATTTGATCTTGGTAGTGAGCCAGTGAAGCCCAGAACAGAGCCAGAATTAGATCCAAGTTTGCCTAATTCAGAACCCAGTGTTTGTCATAAAATGTTGAAAAAAGACTCTCCATTTCATTTTTGTCATATGTAAACGTGGGTCAATGTATCTTTATTTCCAGTAGAAATTTTATAACTCTCATTTGAACTTAGAATTAGGTAGTATTTTCTAACAGCAGAGGGTTTTGTCAGTCTTTTTCTCAGAAACTACAAATTTTGAGTAAGTTTCAACATTTTTCAAATATATAACTGGTGAGAAGTGGGCTTTTAAAACTCAATTGCAGAAATACATCTTAATCAGTGGGAATCAATAGGTTAGGTTTCTGAAAGCCTTAGCAAGACTGTCATATATGACAAAACCTGTTTAACTAAAATCTTTATTTCTTAAATCTCAGAGTATTAAAGTATCTTCCTATCTGGTTATTCCAGTTGTAGCTATTTCAAAATGCACAAAAGATATAGACTGCCCAATGTCATGTACTCTAGTGAGTGTGCATTTATTCAGAGGGGACCCTTTAGAACTTCTTAAAAAAACTTACTCTCCAGTATTTGATGAAATAGCTGAAGACTGTTGTAGCAATATACAGGCAGTAGAGAACAGAGTAAGCTAAGAACTGAAGGAAGAATTTGTAGTTAGAAAATCCAATGCAGTTATTAACCCTAAAAAAAAAAAAAGAATAATGAATTTGAAACCAGGACCTATCAAGTGGGAGCACAATGATATATAAGTGGACTAAGCAATGGAAGCATGTTATTCCTGTTTATTCATGATGTCAGGCAGAAACCCAACAGAGACAGAAGTCTTAATAAGAACAGAATGGAAAACAGTTCACATCTCACTTGTTTCTCATTTTATTTACAGTCACAGGAGCACCTGGATTATCCAATAGCTCTGACTATTTCCTGACACTCTCAAGTAAACCTGGATTTTGTTTGCTAAACACTTATTAAGCTCTTAGCAGCTATGCTTGGTCCAGTTGTGGCACGTTATCTTTGTAATTAGGTAATTTCAGACTGGTTCTCTTGGTCAGACATATAAAATTTAGAGAATTGCTGAATTTAAAAACTCAAAATATTTGAAACATCATGCCAACTAGGAACAGAAATGAATTATATACTGTAGAAGAGGAGAAATACTTTGCTGTATTTCATCACTATGCTCAATTGCCAAAGTTAATGGGCAGGAAACTACTAGATTTGTGACCTCAGAAATTCACTACCATACTTTTCATAGTATATTTATCCCCCCATCTCTGACACACACAAATACAAAGCCCAGTGAATTTTGATGACCTAAACAGGCATAGGAAAGCAGCTACACTTAGCAACTTTGACCCTTTTGAGAAGAGAAATGAGTCAAAAGGACATACCAAGGGCAGTGATGGTCCATTTTTAAAACACACCTACAAATTGAACAAAATAAAGCACAATGAGTGAGGCTATGGAAATTAAACAATACTTCAAAATTTAATTCAAGCTTTCACTAGTACTTTCACATGGTTTCAGTAAACCCATTCCCTATGTCCTCACTTATTCCTAGCATGGGAAATGACACCAACATTTCACAGAATTTTGCTGGTCGCAAGTCACATGCCTTTAAAAGGGATTAGGAACTCCAGGATATTGATACAGAGATGTCTCCTCCAGTTTTTTTTTCAATAATCAGTTTAATAAAATACAAAAGAATATGTATGGCTACAGCCTGTGTTTGACTCAAAGTTAAGAGAAACATAGGTGGAATAAGCACTCAAAAAGAAAGGAATGAAGATTATAAGCAGTAACATAAAAATGCCATTTTACAAAGCTAGAAAATTTTGTTCTGTTTTTTAGACAGGGTCTTGCTATGTGGCCTTGGCTGGTCTTGAACTCATGACCCTCCTACCTACCACAGTCTCCCAAGTGCTAGTATTACAGGCATGTGTCATTGAACCCAGCTTCAAAGGTAAACCAACTACAGTAACAAAAATAGAAAACAGTATTTTTTAATAATATAAAATAGAAAATGAATAACCATGCCTCAATATTGATATAAATGAATGATTGAAAAAATGAGTAGATGTGGGAGAAGAGATACATCTTTCATGCAGAAGAATTCCAAATAATTTATGAAATACTCCATCTTTAAGGAGAGGGAATGTAACTTTACATGTTTTTTCTTTTTTCTTTTCTTTTTTTTATCTTTGGAGATGAAGTCTCCTTATGTAATTCCATCTGACCTTGAACTCACTATGGATCCTACACTGTCTTCAAACTCACAGCAGTCCTCCTGACTCAGCCTCCCAAGTGCTGGAATTATAGGCATGTACTACCACTCCTGGATTCACATTCTTTGAGTGTGGGATGTGCAGACTTTCAGAACGTATGCTATAGAAGGGGAGGGGTGTGGGGAATATCTCTACAGTGGAGAAACTTGAAAACTACTATCTGAGCCAGATGATCAAGATTGACATTGCAGTGATTAAGTCATGCTTATATATATTTTTGAAATGATATACTGAGAATTACACTTTGCCTCTATGGTCTACTAATCAAATCACATTACTGTAGTCTAATGATCATGAGAAAGAATTAAATCCCAGTTGAGAGACATTCTATATAATGCCTGATCATTAATACTGAAAACCTTCAAGATCATCAAAAATAAGTTAAAGTTGGAGACATTGTCACAGATTTGAGGAGCTAAGGAGATTATTGAATGTAATGTGGTATTCTGGTTGGGATCCAAAAACAGATAAAAGACATTAGGGGAAAATTACACTTATTAATAATGAGGCATCAATATTGGTTCATTAATTGTTACAAATGTATGATAGTAATGGAAGGTGCTAATAATTGGGGAAACTGGGTGCAATACATATGAGAACTCTTCACAATAAGTCTATAAACCACAAACTATTTAAAAATAAAAAACTTATTTTGTAATGTGGTATTATTTCTCTATCTTTAGAACATTTTAAATCACTATCTTCTCTGTGACAGTGTTTAGCATGTGCTCATCATGATCGAAAGGAAATGCTCTTATCTAGGCATGGTTACATGTTAGTATCAGTCATTTTGTGATCTAGGCAACCATCCATGTCCAAGCTAAGCCCAGGGAAAATATGTCTGTCACTTACATGGCACACACAGAGCAGTGGTGGCAGCGGTCTGGCTTGATCAGATGGCATCGGTCACAGAATCGCACAGCTATAGGAAAAATAAGGTGGTTAACATTTGTTAGGGCACAATGTAAGACCTTACATCTTACTAGTGTATATGGATGACTCATTATATACTAACTGAAGGTAGTGAAACTCATCTCAAGTTAGCAAGCAAAAGATAATTAGGAGAATTGTGCTATGTATTTTTCCCTTGTTGGATCAATCTTGAAAGCGCCTTTTGAGGAAGTGGAAAAGTTTCATATTTGGATATCTGACAAAAGATTATGTATAATAAAAACTACTATCAACTGCTTGAGTTATCTTGAGAGATCACTTAGCTGGTTTATTCCAAGTCTATCTGAAAACAAGGACTCATAATTTATCTTCTATCTCCAGAGGTTAGATTGTATACGGTGGATAAAATTCCTACAAAATGGCAGAATGGTTCTTAGAAAAAAAATTTGAATAACAGATGTCCTAGAAAAATTAGTGCAACCGACCATTTTATTGATAAAGAAGTGCCATATCATATGATTTGTTTAAGGTCACACCTTGAATGATAGGGCTGTGACCTGTATGGTTTTTCTAACATTTAGTTCAGGGCTTCTGTTCACTCCATGAGACTGATATTTTAAAAAAATTCCTCCTGTCTCTTTCTTCTCTTTCTTCCTTTTTTTCCTTACTTTCCCTTATATTAAAGGCATTCTCCTTTTTTTCTCATTTTCTCCATGGTCATTGATAAGACTATTATTGACTAATATGAATATTATTTAACTATAAAAACTAAAATTATGCATAATTTGAGATAATATAATCATTTCATCTAAAATGTACACCTAAGAAGCACATATAACTGTCTCAATACAATAGACTTCTCAGTCATCAAAGTTTTGTGTTCATTTTTACCATTGGGGGTGTGTGTGAAAATATAGATATAATCAAGTCAAGGAGGAACAGAGAGGCACTTATATGTTTGATTCCTTTAGCATACTTTTAAGGATACTGTAAATGATGCACCTATAGTTTAAATCATCATTATCTCTCACCTAGAAACCTACTATCATTGCATAATCAATCACTCTGCTTTCATTCTTGCATCCCACAATGTGTACTGTACAGAGCAACTGAGTAATCTGTCAAAGTGCAAACTAGATTGTACTGTATTATTATCCACTTAAAACTGTTTCCAAAACCCTTACAATAAAATCTAGATTCTACTATGGCTGCATTCTCTGGCTTCGGACAATCTCTTCCACTTAACCTTGTACAACTTTCAACCTACTATGCTCCAATGACATTGGCTGCCTCTGTACTCTCATAGTACTGCAAGCTTTCTCTGGTTTCAGGGCCATTGTACTTATAATTCCTTTGGCCAGTGATGACCATCACTTTGCCATTTGAATGGTGTGATGCTTAATTTTATATGTCAACTGAACTTTGGTTGTTCAGGTATTCGGATAAACACTATTTCCAGGTGTAATATATCTATGAAGGTGTTTCCAGAGGAAAGTGGCATGAGTTGGTAGATTCAGAAAAGCAAATTGTCTTCTGCAATGTGGGTTGGCTTCAACCAATCTAATGAGGACTTGAATGAAAAAGCAGAGAAAAGAAGAATTTGTTCTCTCCAAATGAGTGCATGAGCAGAGACACCAGTCTTCTGCCCTTAGACTTGGGCTTAAACAACCAGGGATCCAGGGTCCTAGGCCTTCAGACTTGGACTAGAACTTATATTATTACCCCTCTGCTTCTCAGGTTTTTGGACTTGGACTAAAACTTACACTGTTGGCTCTCCTGATTTTTAGGACTTTATGCTCAGTTAGGGACTATAATACCACTTTTCTTGGGGCTGCAGCTTACAAATGGCAGACAGTGGCATCTCTCAGCCTCCATAATTGTCTCAGCTAATATATTCCCTATTGTTTCTCTTTCTTTGGAAAACCTTGAGTAAAACACATTTTGGTAGTTAGAGTGGATCCAGAGGAAGAGAAATTTAATGAGTTTTCTAAATTAATTCTGTAGTTTCTGGAATTGGCTAAATCTGATTGGATTTAGATACTAATGACTCTATTAAAAGTGGTAAAAGAAAAGGATAAGCTCAGGGACTTGAATTTCCTGTTCAGGCACCATATAAATCGTCATGGTCTACTGAAGAAGATTCTCATCTCTTGACCACAAGATTGAGATTGTTAAAACTCGAACACAGAATTTCATCCTAGGAATAGCTGAATTATGCAAGTAACTCCTAGTCATGTAAGGTGTCTACTATTAAAGGGAGGGCAGTGATTGGAAAAGACTGGGACCCTATAATTACGGACGGGTATGTACAGGAAGACCATGATGAAGCCAGGGATGTGGATCCCATAATTTATCATAAACTTTATTTGTCAGAAAAAGAGGTTACCCCCCCAGTGGAATCAGCTTTGTCATTTTCACTGCTACTGACTTCTCCTTTTATGTCTGAAGGGTGTAATCCTACATTGCCAGAGGAACCTTAGGCCACCATGCAAGAAAATACTGATTCTCCTCAAAAGCTAATCCTCTTCATTTCCAGACCTATAATTAGACTAAAGCATTAGCAAGTTCCAAAAGGTGAAGTACATAGTATGACTCATGAGGAGATACAATACACTCTTAAAGAACTTGGGTTTTGTACCTTGTTCAGGCAGAAATGCAGGGAATATGTGTGGGAATGGATAATAAAGGATATAAAATAATTGTGAAAACAATATAAAATTAGATGTATATGAAAATATTGATACAGTTTCACTAAGCAGGTATTCTGCACTTAATTTTGTAGCTAAGGGAAGTAGAAAAAGCTCTAACAGTTTGGTTAGTTGGTTGGCTGAAACACAGATCACAAGTAAATTAACAGGAAATGTCACACCTGCCTTGATTTAACACACAGGAAGGATTTCAAGGCTAAGAGATTGAAGTGTTAGAGTCAATTTGTCATTTAGGACCTACTCACTTACATTAAGGGAGTTTATAAGACATGCTTTCACCAGTATTATGAGAACTAAATTTGTGCAGGGAACATCAGCATGCTTGAAGAGTTCTGTGATTGCTCTTCTTTATAGGCCAGGTCTCACAGTGGAAACTATAGTCACTAAATTGGGAAACCAAAATACCGTGGGTATAATTGGATCCTGTGGTGGCACCAGTCAAGTGGTGGCAATCAACCACTAAAAGCAAGGTAGGCAAGGCTATCATTATGGACAATAGAATCAAGGTAGCAGTGAGAATAGTCAGACTCATTCAAAACTACGGCTTTGGCTAATCATACTTTCTAGAAATTAAATAGGTAGGAATCTGACTACATTCTTACTTATTTGTATAAGCAGAAAAGTTCTAGGTCAACTGTTATAGTTTAAATATAAAATGTCCCAAAGTATCACATTCAGAGGTAGAAACTGGTTGTAAGGTGAATGTCACTGTGAGGCATGACTTGGGAGGGTTTATTTCTATTTCCAGCTCCTCCATTGTTTGTTGCCTGGAAACTATGTTATTTTACCATATTTAGAGCCCGCCAACATGGACTGAATCCACTGAAACTATCAGCCAAAATAAATCACTCCTCCTTTAAATTCTGGGTGTTGGGTATGTTGTCCTAGTGATTGTAGAAGACTACCTGGGCACCTCTCCTTGAATTCAGAACAATTGCTGCAACATTAATTAAATTGAATCTTACTTCCATATACTGATATGTAAAGAATCGGCTATGCCTTTTCCTTCCATTTTCAACTGGCTCTAAGCAATGCAAATAAGGCCAGTTGAAGTAATAATATGTAATCTTTTAGGCTAACTGACAATTTCCCATTTCCTTGCATTGCGCTCCCTGTGAATCAGTTGAATGCAGTGGGATGGCAGAGCCATTCAGCTCCAGGAATGTCAACTGGGTATGAGCTTTGAAATAAAGAGGCTATGACTCCCCAGGGAACAAAAGTTTACATATCAGAAACTAAAGCAACAGGCTCCTAAATTCATTCATATGTTATCCCAATCAAGTTATGCAGACTGGTCTTTCTGCATATCTCCTTGCATATTGCAAAGATGCTTTTCTCCCCACCTGGCTAGCCAGCTCAGGTTACTCATGTAGTTCCTGCCATCCTCCCTGTCACTGATCCTCAAGCCACTTCCTTCCTCACAAGATAATAAATTCTGGGAAAGGCCTTGGATCAAGGCCTTTGTCTGTATATCCTCACTTGGATCGGACTTAGGACCCCTTGGCTGCCCATAACTTTGAATACGTTTTAGTGTTTTTACTCTAGTCATGGGTTGCATTGGAGGTAGTAGATTGGAATTAACTCACTGGAATTCCAGTGATGCTTCAAGGGTATTACAAATATAACTTTCTGGATTGTGAGGAGGACTAGAAAAGGGATTACAACATGTGGATTACAATATGTAAAGAATTACTATTGGGATTATAGTATTGGGACTTTGAAAAGTGATGAGAAAGTGATTCATAGAGTAAACTCAGTGAAAGTCCAATCTCAAATCTAAAAACAGTCATGATTCCTCAATGAACTCTCAAGACTTGAGCCAGTCTACATATCCAAAACACCTTGAGTGAAGTAAACATTAGATCCTTTGAGGAAAGACCACAGGATGCTTTCAAAACTGGTAAAACTTTATATTGTTAATCTTTTGCCCAGCCTTCGCCAAAAGTATTTCTGGCCCTTTATCAAGGTAATTTAGCCCTAAGGAAAAGGAAATAAACAGCCCTTTAGGAGAATGCTGGATACTGGCTCTGAACTAATTTCAGGAGAACTAAAACTTCAGTATGGTGCACCAGTCAGAGTTGGAACTTATGGAGGCCAGGTAATCAATGGTGTTTTTAGCTCTGGTCTTACCCATAGTTTGTCTGTTGGGTAGCCAATGCCTCTGTGGATATTTTTCCAGTGTCCAGAATACATAATTGGAGAAGGCATACTTAGAAGCTGACAGAATCTCCACAATGGTTCCCTGACCTGTAGAATAAAGTCTATTATATTGGGAAAGGCCAAGTGCAAGACAGTAGAAGTGCCTCTATTTAGGAAAATGGTAATCCAAATCAATACTGCATTCCTAGAGGGGCTGCATAGATTAGTGCCATAATTAAAAACTTAAAAGATGTTGAAGTAATCATTTCTATCACATCCCTCATGCAGCTAGACTACTTGACCTGTGTAGAAGAAACATGTATCTTGGAGAATAGCCAAGTGATAAATCCTACTGTTGCTTCTGTACCAGATATGATTTTGTTGCTGAAGTAAATTAACATATTCATTGGTGCCTGATATATAGTCATTCTTCTGGTAAATACCTTTATTTCCGTCCTTATCCATTAGACCTATGAGAGGCAATTTGCTTTCTGCTACCTCAGGAGTATATCACCTCATCAGTGCTATGTCACAATTTAGTTTGCAGGGATCTTCATCATTTTTCTCTTCGATAAGACATCACACTAGTCTTTTACATAGATGACACTATGTTGATTTGACCCAGTGAGCAAGAAGTAGAAATTAAATTCACTTTTTTCTTTTTTTGTGGCACTGGGGATTGAACTCACAACCTCGTGCCTGCCAGAGAGGCACGTAAGCCAATGAGCCAAACTCCCAGCAAGTAGCAATTATTCTGGACTCATTGGCAAAAAAATTGTATGGCACAGGATGAAAAATAAATTCAAAAACAATTCAAAACTTTCTACATCAGTGAAATTTCTAGGAGTCCACTGATGTGGGACACGTTGAGATATTTTTTCTTTTCTTTTTTCACAATTTCTTATTTAAGCAGGAAAAAAAAAGACATATATAACAAAGACAAAAAACAAAACAAACGAACGACTAGAGTAAATGCACAACACTAACATTACAGGCTTACAAAACAGGATGATAGAAACTTGACAACAGTTGCAATATTGCATATCATTATCTTCAAAATGGTTGTTTACATTAACAGATATAGAAATGTAAAATTGATCTAATCATGTCAATATTAATTGTTCTTTCTCAATAATGAATACATTCAGCAGTGTGTTCATTTTAGTTATCTTACATATACATATATACAGATTTATTTCTTTTCCTTTTCCATTCCCTCTTTCCCACATTTTCCCTTCCCAGTTACTTTTGCTCTTCGAGCTGTTTTTTACTCTTCCATAGTATTTATTATAGATTTTGAATCATACATACTTTTCCAGTTTCTTACACTAGGGAGACAATACAGTATTTACACATGTGGGTTTGATTTATTTCACTTGTGAGTATGAACTCAAGTCGTGTCCAATTACTTATAAAAGTCTCAATGCAATCTTTCTTAATAGCTGAGTAGTACTCCATTGTATAAAAATAACATATCTTTTTAATCCATTCTTTGATTGATGGGCACTTGGGTTGTTTTCAAGATCTGGCTATTACACATTGGGTTGCTATAAACATGAGTGCACAGATAGTAGTGTGGTATGATCTTTTCAATTCTGGGAAAATGTCCAGAAGAGGGATAGCTGGGTTGAATGGGATCTCTAATCCTAGCTTCTTGAGGAATCCCACACTGACTTCCACAGTGGTTGAACCAGTCTACACTCTCACCAACAGTGGAGAAGAGTTCCTTTTTACCCACATCCCCTCCAGCATTTGTTATTGCTTGATTTATTAAACTTGGCCATTCTTTCTGGAGTGAGATGGAATCTCAGCGTTGTTTTAATTCGCATTTCCCGAATGACCATGGATGTTCAACATTTTTTCATATATTTATTTGCCATTTGTATTTCTGAGAAGTGTGTATTCATCTCAGATGCCCATTTTTGGATTGGGTCCTTGAATTTTAGGGACCTGATTTCTTTTAAGTTTTTATATGTTTTAGATAGAAATCCTTTGTCTGATGGACAAATGACTAAGATATTTTCCCAACTCGTGGGTTTTCTTTTTACTCTGTTGGAGATTTCCTTTGACATGCAAAAACTTTCTAGTAAAATGAGATCCCAGTTGTTGATTCTGGAAAGTGTTTCTGGTGAAGTTGGATTTTTGTTCATGAACTCTCTGCCTACTCCTATGTCATCAAGATTTTTACCAACTCTGTCTTCTGGTAAGTTTAGTGTCTCTGCTTTAATATTCAGATCTTTCATCCATTTTGACTTCATTTTAGTGCATGGTGATAGGCATGGATCTAGTTTTAGTTTATGGCATATACAAAGCCAGTTTTTCCAGCACCATTTGTTACAGAGGCTATCTTTCTTCCAATGTACATGTTTGGCCCCTCTGACAAAGATGAGGTGGCTAAGTGTTTTTGTAGTTGTGGCTGTGTTTTTTAATCTATTCCATAGATCTTCAGGTCTGTTTTGATTCCAGTACCATGCTGATTTTATCACAGTAGCTTTGTAATAGAGTTTCAAGTTGGGGATTGTGATGCCTCCTGCCTTCCCTTTGTTGCCCAGAATTGCCTTTGCTATTCTACGTCTTTTCTGGTTCCAGATGAATTTCAGGAAAGCTTTCTCTAGCTCTGTGAGGTAGGCAAGTGGTATTTTGATTGGGATTGCATTAAATCTGTATAATAATTTTGGGAGAATGGCCATTTACATGATGTTTGTTCTTCCTATCCATGAACAGGGAATATCTTTTCATTTTCTGAAATCTTCTTCGATTTCCTTCTTTAGAGTAATGTAATTTTCACTGTATAGATCTTTCACTCACTTTGTTAGATTGATTCCTAAGTATTTCATTTTTTTGGATGTTATAGTGAAGGTTGTGGTTTCCCTTATTTCTCTCTCACTGACTTTGTTGTTTGTGTACAGGAATGCTATTGATTTTGCAGTGTTGACCATGTATCCAGCTACATTACTGAATTTGGTTATTACTTCTAGAAGTCTTCTAATGGATTTTTGGGGGTCTTCTATGTAGAGTAGCATATCATCTGCAAATAATGATAATTTCGCTTCTTACTTTCCTATCCTTACTCCCTTTATTTCTTTCTCTTGTCTAATTGCTCTGGCCAATATTTCAAGAACTATATTGAGTAGGAGCAGGGATAATGGACATCCTTGTCTTGTTCCTGATTTTAGGTTGAAAGTTTTCAGTTTTTCTCCATTTAGTAAGATGTTGGCTGTTGGTTTATGATATATGGCTTTTATCAGGTTGAGGTAGAGACCATCTATTCCAATTTTCTGCAGGGTTTTTTTATCATGAATGTTGTTGGATTTTGTCAAAAGGTTTTTCTGCATCTATTGAGATGATCATGTGGTTCTTGCCCTTGGCCCTGTTGATATGGTGTATTACATGTATTGATTTGCATATGTTAAACCATCCCTGCATTCCTGGGATGAATCGCACTTGATCATGGTGTATAATCTTTCTGATAATTTGCTGTGTTCTATTTGCCAGTATTTTATTGAGGATTTTTGCATCTATGTTCATGAGGGTGATTGGCCTATAATTTTCTTTTTTGGTTGGGTCTTTCTCTGGTTTTGGTATTAGGGTAATACTTGTTTCCAGGAATGAGTTAGGGAGAGTTACTTCCCTTTCAATTTCATTGAAGAGTTTGAGGGGTGTTGGCATTAAGTCTTCCCTACATTTCTTGTAGAATTCAGCAGTGAATGCATCAGGGCCCAAGGTTTTCTCTGTTGGTAGGGTCCTAATTACATTTTCAATTTCAGTAGCTGAAATTGGGTTATTCAGCAGCTTTACATCTTCTTGATTCAGCTTTGGTAATTCATAGGTTTCTAGGAATCTGTCCATTTCTTCTGTGTTATCAAATGTATGTGAGTAAAGTTTTTCGAAGTAGGTGTCGATGACCTTCTATATTTCCACCGGGTCTGTAGTGATTTCACCGTTTTCATTTCTTATTGCATGAATGTGAGTTTTTTCTCTCCTCTTCTTGATAGGGTTGGCTAGGGGTTTATCAATTTTATTTACTCTTTCAAAGAACCAACTCTTCTATTCATTAATTCTTTGTATTGTTTTCTTAGTTTCAATTGCATTAATTTCTGCTCTAATCTTAATAATTTCCTCCTTTCTTTGGGCTTTGGACTTAACTTGCTCTTCTTTTTCTAGAAGTTTGAGGGGCAGCATTAGGTTGTTTATGTGTGTTCTTTCCATTTTTCTGATGTGGCAGTTTAGTGCTATAAATTTCCCTCTGAGGACTGTTTTCATTGTATCCCACAGGTTCCAGCAATTTGTATTTGCATTTTAATTCAATTGTAGATATTGTTTAATTTCTTCTTTTACCTCTTCTGCGACCCATTGTTTATTTAGGAGAGTATTATTTAATTTCCATGTGTTTATGAGGTCATTGTGGGTTTTTTTGTCATTCATTTCCAATTTTACTGCTCCATGGTCTGATAATATGCATGGAATTATTTCAGTTCCTTTGCATTTACTTAAGCATGTTTTGTGGACCAGTATATAATCTATTTTAGAGAATGACCCATGTGCACCTGAGAAGAATGTGTATTCTGATGTTGATGTGTGGAATACTCGGTACAGATCTACTAGGTACATTTGTTCACAAGTTTGATTCAGTTCTGTTATTTCTTTGCTGCTTTTTGTTTGGTTGATCTGTCTCTCTGTGACAGTGGGGTGTTAAAGTCCCCTGTTATAACTGTATTATTGTTTATTTGGTTTTCATGTTTATTAAGAATTGTCTTACATAGTTGGGTGCTCCCATTTTCGGTGCATATATATTTATGATTGTAATCTCTTCCTCTTGAAGTTTTCCTCTAACAAGTATGTAATGACCTTCTTTATCTCTTTTGGTCATTCTCGGTTTGAAGTTTGCATTGTCTGCACACAGAATAGCTAACCCTGCTTTTATCTGGGTTCCTGTTGCATGGAGTATTGTTTTCCAGCCTTTGATTTTTAATCTGTGAATTTCCTTTTGAGTGATATGTGTTTCTTGTACACAGCCTATTGTTGCGTTTTGTTTCTTAACCCACTCTGCTAATCTGTTTCTTTTTATTGGTGAGTTGAGACCATTTACATTGATTGATATGACTGATGTGTACCAGATCATCCCTGTCATGATACCTTTCTGTTGTTGGTTTTCTACATATTCTGTTTAATTATTTGTTCTGCTTAGTGGTTTCCTTTTGTTGTTGTTCTTAAGATTATGGGTATCTTTATCTCTTTCTAGAGTGTCTTTCAGTACTCTTTGTAGTGTTTGTTTGGTGGCCATAAATTTCTTCAGTTGTTCTTTGTCATGAAAGTATCTTATTTCTCCATGAATTTTCAAGGGTAGTTTTGCAGGGTACATCAATCTGGGTTGAAAGTTGTTTTCTTTCAGGGTTTGAAATACTTCACTCCAAGCTCTTCTTAACTTAAAGGTTTGTGTTGAGAAGTCTGTCGTGATTCTGATAGGCTTTCCTTCCTAGGTGATCTGTTTCTTTTCTCTGATAGCTTTTAGTATTTTGTTCTTGTGGTGTATTTCTGATACCCTTATTATTATGTGTCTGTCTGAAGATTTATTTTGGTTATGGTTAACTGGGGTTCTGTATGCCTCAGTTACCTTTATTTCAGATTCTCTTACCATGTTTGGAAAGTTTTCTGCTATTATTTCTGTGAATAGTCTTCTCAGGTCATTAGTATTGACCCCTGCTTTTTTATTGATGCCTACTAATCTTATGTTATTTCTCTTGGCATCATCATGCAGCTGCTTAATTTTTGCTTCTTCGTTCCTTAGTATTTTTAAGAGATCTTTTCTGTCCTGACCATGATCTCCCATGCTGTCTTCAAGATTTTAGATTCTATCTTCAGCTTCATTCAAGCGGTTTTTCAAACTTTCCATGGAGTTTTTCATTTCCTGTATTTTCCTTTGGATCTGTTTCATGTATTGTTTGTCTCTTATATTGTTCATTCAAAGTTTTGATCATTTTCTTAAGTTCTTCTATTTTTTTATCTTGCTCTTCTTTAGATACACACATTTCTTTAATAATGATTCTCATTTCATTTTTTAGCTGAGAGAATATTTCTGTTTTGAATTTCTCTATAGTTTCATCGAGCTGTTTTTTTTTTACTGCATTTTCTATCATTTCAGAAAGTTCAGTTGTGTGACTCCAACTGTCTTCCATTTCAGTGTCTCTTGGGTTTGTTCTTAGTGGGCTGGGGGACTGAGACTGCCTCTTGGTCTTTCGTGTTGTCATTTTCTTCTAGAACCTATGTGGCTCTGTGTCCTGCAAGGCTGGCCGGTTGTTCCCCTGGTGGATCGTGCTGAACCGCAGGACCCAGTAGTGCTGGATCGTGTGTGCAGCAAGTGAGGGCGGCCTCTCATGGTGTGTGGGTGGAGCTACCGCCTTCCTGGGTGGGGCCGAGGCCTCCTGGTCCCAGGTAGCTAGGCAGAGTGTACCCTGGAGTGTGGCACCGCCCTACCCTACATCTGTCTGCAAGGAGTTCACGGGTTCTGCTGTACCAGGCAAGCCTGGGCGAATCCCAAGCCTACAGTGCTGGGACCTTGCTTCTGGCTGTGCCGGGCCCATGAGCTCTAGGATGCGGCACAGGCTGCTCCACTGAGGCATGGAGCTCACGTGCGCTCTGGTGGGGGGAGCCCAAGCTCTCAAGGTCCTGCAGCTATGCTGGTCAGTCCCTGATGAGCAGCTCTGGGGTATTGGGCTGGGCTGGGTTCAGTACCTCTGTGTCCTGTGAGGCATGCTGGGCACTCCTCTGGTGGGTCGTGCTGAGCCACGGGACCCGGTAGAGCTGGATCTTGTGTGCAGCAAGTGAGGGTGGCCTCCCAGAGCGTATGGGTGGAGCCTCTGCCTTCCCGTGTGGGGGCTGAGGCCTCCCGGTCCCAGGGAGCTAGGCAGAGTGTAGCCCGGAGTGTGGCACTGCTCTGACCCTAAGTCTGGCTGCAAGGATTTCAGGGGTTCTGCTTGAGATATTTTTACTAAGGCGAAGAATACATTACAAAACAAAAGCAGAGGTACAATGCCTAGTCAGACTTCTTGGATTTTGAAGACAACATATTCTTCATTTGAGCATGATACTCCTGCCATTTACTGAATAACTTGGAGTCTCCTAATTTTGAGTGGGGCCCAGAATAAGAACAGGCTCTGTATCAGATCTAAATGTCTTTTTAAATTTTTTTATTTTAAATGAATAAAAATAAACCAAACAAAACAGAATAAAGCTAATTAAAACAGAACAGTGAAAATGATGCAGGACTTCAAAACAAGATAATAGGAAATCAACAATGGCTACCATAATGTCTCGTTTTCTTCCAAATAGCTGTCCATACCATCACACATAATAAAACCAATCAAAACAAAAGAATAAAAGCATCACAGGACTTCAAAACCAGATAATAGGAAATCAACAATGGTTACTATAATACATCCAGTTATCTTCAAAATACCTGCCCATACCACCAGACACAGTAAAGTCAAACCGAACAAGACAGAATAAAACCAAACCTTAAAAAACTATGAAAACTATACAGGAATTCAAAACAAGATAATAGGAAATTAATAATGGTTACCAACTTCCCTGAAGGGCAGTCATGAAGGGAAATCCTTCCACTGGGTAGAACTTTGAGTAGTGTATCTGGTTGTTCACTGCGTGGATGGACAAATGGGCAGTCCTGTGATTATATACCAACTTATAGGCTGTGGCTACTGGTTGGGCTGATGTTTAGGACTTCAAAAAAAGGATATTTGGAAAACTGGTGACAAGAAAATCTGGGAAAGAGGTGTATGGACAGACCTCTGTGAATGGACAAAAAGCATGAAGATGTTGGTGTCTCATGTGAATGCTTACCAAAGGCTGACCACAAGTTTTAATCTTTTGGCACTAATACAACAAAATACTATACCTATAGTAGCTTCAGAACAAATTTATTTTTCACTGTTCTAAATGTCCAAGGCAAAGGTATTGGAAGGTTTGGTGCTCATGAGGATCTGTTTCATAAATAACACCATCTTACTGTGTCCTCACATGGTATGGTGTAACGGGCAAGGTATTTTTATAAGGGCACTAATCCCATCTATGAGTGCCCCAACTTCAAGTCTTAATCACTTTCCAAAGATCCATTTCCTAATAACATTCACATTGGAGATTAAGATTTCAATGTATGAATTTGAATTGGGTATACAAACATTCAGACCATAGCACACAATGGAGAAAGATTTTAATAATTAAGACTGTAAAAGAACCTTTTCTATGGATACCAGCCAGTCTCTTTCTTAGCCACCCCTGTTATTGCCCAGGGCATTTATGGACAAAAGGGGACATGTAGCAGGGTTGGAGGTTAGGTTATCCATGGGCTCAGCAATACAACCTTCTATTCTTCATGGTCAACCTGGCTATAGCTACAGCTACATTCCAGTAGGCCAGAGGCAGAGAACCACACTGAGTCCCCAATATAGAACCATTATCACATCTACTCATGTCAGATTGATCACTGCTTTTGTATTATGCAAGGGACAGCATTTTTCTTTACTAGAATAGATACTTTGGATATAGAGTTCTCTTTCCTGCATGCAATGTTTCTGCCACAACTACCACTGAAAATTTAAACAATGACTTGTCCACTGTGATGGTATTCTATACAGCATTGCTTCTGATTAAGGAACACACTCCACAATAAAAAAAGTGAAGCAATGGGCCCATACTCACGAATTTACTAGTTTCACCATGCTTTCTACCATCCTGAAGCAGTTGGCTTGACAGAATGGTGGAATGGTATTCTGAAGAGTCAGTTACAGGCCTAATAGGTTGTAGAGCAGAGATAGGGCAAAGATCTCTAAAAGGCTGACTATACTCTGAATTAGCATTCGCTATAAGATGCTATTTCTCTGAGAGCCAGGATTCGTTAATCTAGCAATTAAAGGGTAGAAATGGGAATAGTACTACTCATTATTGTACTTTGTCGACCACAGACAAAATTTTTGCTATCTATTCCTGTGATTTATTCCTGTTGGCCTAAAGACCTGAGGTACAGAAGGAAATGCTTCTATTGTGAGACTCAGAAATTATTTCATTGACCTGTCATACCGTCATTTTAGGGCTCCTCATGCTTCTAAACCAAAAGGTCAGAAAAGTATTTGCAATTCTGGCTAGGATGATAGATCCTGAATACCAAGGGAATATTGGACTCCTACTTCACAATGGAGGTAAGGAAGAGTGCGCATGGAAAACAGAAACTCTCCTAGGGCATTTCTTAATATTGCCATGGCCCGGAATTAGATAAATGGAAAAATACCACAACTCAATTCAAGTGGAACTATTAAGTCACAGACTCTTCAGGAATGAAGAAGTAAAGAATGATGACGAGTTGTGGTACTTATTGAAGACAAATGCAGAATGGATAGTGGAAGAAAGCAATTATTAATATCAGCTATGATGTGACCAGTTATAAAAATGATGTCTATAATTGTCATGGGTTTTTCCTCTTTATTTTGTTATATGTCTCTCTCTTTATATATCTGAAATCTTTTACTTCCCTTACACCTTTATCATGTAACATAAAATGTGTTGACTTTAGGTCATACTGTATTATTATTTTTTATTTAAGAGAAAAAAGACACATATAAGAAAAACAAAAAGCAAAAGAGACAAATGACTAAAGTAAATGCACAACAGTAAAGTTACAGGATTACAAAACAGGATGATAGAAACTTGACAATGGTTGCAATATTGTGTATCATTATCTTCAAAATGGTTGTTTATATTAACAGATATAGACATATAAAGGTGATATAATCAAATGAGTATTAACTGTTCTTTCTCAATAACTAATATATTCAGGAGTATGCTCGTTTTAGTCATCTTACATATACATATATAGAGATTTATATCTTTTCCTTTTCCCTTCCCTCTTTACCACTTTTCCCTTCCGAATTACTTTTACTCTTCGAGCTGTTTTTTACCCTTACATAGTATTTATTATAGATTTTGGATCATATTTACTTTTTCCATTTCTTACACTAGGGAGACAATACGGTATTTACACATGTGGGTTTGATTTATCTCACTTATGAGTATGGTCTCAAGTCATGTCCATTTACTTATAAAAGTCTCAATGCAATCTTTCTTAATAGCTGAGTAGTACTCCATTGTATAAAAATACCACATCTTTTTTATCCATTCTTTGATGGGCACTTGGGTTGTTTCCAAGATGTGGCTATTACAAATTGGGTTGCTATAAACATGGGTGCACAGATATCACTGTGGTATGATGTTTTCAATTCTTCTGGGAAAATGCCCAGAAAAGGGATAGCTGGGCTGAATGGGATCTCTAATCCTAGCTTCTTGAGGAATCTCCACACTGACTTCCACAGTGGTTGCACCAGTCTACACTCCCACAAACATTGGAGAAGAGTTCTTTTTCCCCACAGCCCCTGCAGCATTTGTTGTTGCTTGATTTTTTAAACTTGGCCATTCTTTCTGGAGTGAGATGGAATCTCAGTGTTGTTTTAATTTGCATTTCCCAAATGACCATTGATGTTCCACATTTTTTCATATATTTATTTGTCATTTGTACTTCTTTCTCTGAGAAGTGTGTATTCATCTCAGATGCCCATTTTTAGATTGGGTCTTTGAATTTTAGGGGCCTGATTTCTTTTAATTCTTTATATGTTTTAGATAGAAGTCCTTTGTCTGATGGACAATTGGCTAAGATATTTTCTCAGTTTGTGGGTTTTCTTTTTACTCTGTTGGAGATTTCCCTTGACATGCAAAAACTTTTTAGTAGGATGAGATCCCAGGTGTTGATTCTGGGAAGTGTTTCCTGTGCAATCTCATTTTTATTCATGAACTCTCTGCCTACTCCTATGTCATCAAGATTTTTACCAACTCTGTCTTCTGGTAAGTTTAGTGTCTCTGCTTTAATATTCAGATCTTTGATCCATTTTGACTTTATTTTAGTGCATGGTGATAGGCATGGATCTAGTTTTAGTTTATGGCATATACAAAGCCAGTTTTTCCAGCACCATTTGTTACAGAGGCTATCTTTCTTCCAATGTACATGCTTGGCCCCTCTGACAAAGATGAGGTGGCTAAGTGTTTTTGTAGTTGTGGCTGTATTTTTTAATCTATTCCATAGATCTTCAGGTCTGTTTTGATTCCAGTATCATGCTGATTTTATCACAGTAGCTTTGTAATAGAGTTTCAAGTTGGGGATTGTGATGCCTCCTGCCTTCCCTTTGTTGCCCAGAATTGCCTTTGCTATTCTAGGTCTTTTCTGGTTCCAGATGAATTTCAGGAAAGCTTTCTCTAGCTCTGTGAGGTAGGGAAGTGGTATTTTGATTGGGATTGCATTAAATCTGTATAATAATTTTGGGAGAATGGCCATTTACATGATGTTTGTTCTTCCTATCCATGAACAGGGAATATCTTTTCATTTTCTGAAATCTTCTTCAATTTCCTTCTTTAGAGTAATGTAATTTTCACTGTATAGATCTTTTGTTTCCTATGTTAGACTGATTCCTAAGTATTTCATTTTTTTGGATGTTATAGTGAAGGGTGTGATTTCTCTTGTTTATATCTCACTGACTTTGTTGTTTGTGTACAGGAATGCTATTGATTTTGCAGTGTTCACCTTGTATCCAGCAACATTACTAAATTTGGTTATTACTTCTAGAAGTCTTCTAATGGATTTTTGTGGGTCTTCTATGTAGAGTATCATATCGTCTGCAAATAATGATAATTTCACTTCTTCCTTTCCTATCCTTATTCCCTTTATTTCCTTCTCTTGTCTAATTGCTCTGGCTAGTATTTCCAGAACTATATTGAATAGGAGTGGTGATAATGGATATCTTTGACTTGTTCCTGATTTTAGGTTGAAAGTTTTCAGTTTTTCTCCATTTAGTAAGATGTTGGCTGTTGGTTTATGATATATGACTTTTATTAGGTTGAGGTAGAGACCATCTATTCTGATTTTCTGTAGGGTTTTTATCATGAATGGGTGTTGGATTCTGTCAAAAGCTTTTACTGCATCTATTGAGATGATCATGTGGTTTTTGTCCTTGGCCTTGTTGATATGGTGTATTACATGTATTTATTTGCATATGTTGAACCATCCCTGCATTCCTGGGATGAATCCCACGTGATCATGGTGTATAATCTTTCTGATAACTTGCTGTATTCTATTTGCCAGTATTTTATTGAGGATTTTTGCATGTATGTTCATGAGGGAGATTGGCTTGTAATTTTCTTTTTTGGTTGGGTCTTTCTCTGGTTTTGGTATTAGGGTAATACTTGTTTCCAGGAATGAGTTAGGGAGACTTACTTCCCTTTCAATTTCATTGAAGAGTTTGAGGAGTGTTGGCATTAAGTCTTCCCTAAATTTCTTGTAGAATTCAGTTGTGAATCCATCATGGCCCAGACTTTTCTTTGTTGGTAGGGTCTTAATTACATTTTCAATTTCATTAGCTTAAATTGGGTTATTCAGCAGCTTTACATCTTCTCGATTCAGCTTTGGGAATTCATAGGTTTCTAGGAATCTGTCCCTTTCTTCTGTGTTATCGAATCTATGTGAGTAAAGCTTTTCAAAGTAGGTGTTGATGATCTTCTTTATTTCCACAGGGTCTGTAGTGATTTTAACCATTTCATTTTTTATTGCATGAATCTGAGTTTTTTCTTTTCTCTTTTTTATAAGGATAGCTAGGGGTTTATCAATTTTATTTATTCTTTCAAAGAATCAACTCTTCAATTCATTAATTCTTTGTATTGTTTTCTTAGTTTCAATTGTATTAATTTCTGCTCTAATCTTAATAATTTCCTCCCTTCTTTGGGCTTTGAACTTGACTTGCTCTTCTTTTTCTAGAAGTTTGATGGGCAGCATTAGGTTGTTTATATGTGTTCTTTCCATTTTTCTGATGTGGGAGTTTAGTGTTATAAATTTCCCTCTGAGAACTGCTCTCATTGTGTCCCACAGGGTTCCGGTAATTTTTATTTCATTTTCATTCAATTGTAAATATTGTTTAATTACTGCTCCAACTTTTTCTGTGACCCATTGTTTATTTAGGAGAGTATTATTTAATTTCGATTTGTTTATGCAGTTATTGTAGGTTTTTTTGTCATTCATTTCCAATTTTACTGCTCTATGGTTAGATAATATGCATGGAATTATTTCAGTTCCTTTGCATTTACTTAAGCATGTTTTGTGGACCAGTATATAATCTATTTTAGAGAATGACCCATGTGCACCTGAGAAGTATGTGTACTCTGATGTTGATGTGTGGAATACTCAGTACACATCTACTAGGTACATTTGTTCACAAGTTTGATTCAGTTCTGTTATTTCTTTGCTGCTTTTTGTTTGGTTGATCTGTCTCTCTGTGACAGTGGGGTGTTAAGGTCACCTGTTATAACTGTATTATTGTTTATTTGGTTTTCATGTCTATTAAGAATTGTCTTACATAGTTGGGTGCTCCCATTTTCGGTGCATATATATTTATGATTGTAATCTCTTCCTCTTGAATTTTTCCCCTAACAAGTATGTAGTGACCTTCTTTATCCCTTTTGATCATTTTCTGTTTGAAGTTCACATTTTCTGCAAACATAATAGGTATCCCTGGTTTTATTTGGGTTTCTGTTGCATGGTGTATTGTTTTCCAGTCTTTGATTTTTAGTCTGTGCATTTCTTTTTGAGTGAAATGTGTTTGTTGTACACAGCCTATTGTTCCATTTTGTTTCTTAACCCACTCTGCTAATCTGTTTCTTTTTATTGGTGAGTTGAGACCATTTACATTGATTGATATAACTGATACATACTGGCTCATCCCTGTCATGATATCTTTCTGTTGTTGGTTTTCTACATTTTCTGTTTAATTATTTGCCCAACTTAGTGGTTTCCTTTTGTTGTTGTTCTTAAGGTTGTAGTAATCTTTGTCTCTTTCTAGAGTGTCTTTCAGTATTCTTTGCTGTGTTTGTTTGGTGGCCATGAATTTCTTCACTGAAGGACTTTATCTCTCCTTTGGGAAGTTGTTGTGGGTTGTACATATGATAGTTGTAAGAGGTTATAGAAAATTTCTTTGACAACATTTCGGATTTAACCTAGGGTCTACTACTGCATGTTAAGCAAAGACTTTACCATTGAGCTACATAATCATCTTTTCACTGTATGCATTTTTATATGGGAGTTTAATCCATAGGGAAGGATTTACTACTGCAATTTTGTTTTATTTTATGACTAGGTATGTAGGGGTATCTCACTGAGTTTTCTCTACTTCTTTGGTGCTAGGGAGCACTCTACCAGTGAACTGCAATCCTTAGCTCTTATTACTGTTTTCACTGGAGATGGCATATAGTTTAAAGAGATGTGGGCGAGTGCTAAGTTGACCAATGGTGGACTTGTGATTGTTTATTTTATATGTGAATTTAAGTAGATCATAGGTATCTAGACATTTGGATAAGTATTATTTGTGGATGTCTCTTAAGGGTGTTTCTAGGTGAGATTGACATTTGAATCAGTACACTGAATAAAGCAGATAGTCCTCTGCAATATGAGTAGGGATTCTCTAATTCTTCTAGGACACAAATGAAATAAAAATGCAAAGGAAGGGATAATTTGCTGTATCTGTCTGACAACATAAGCCGTGATACCAGTTCTTTATGTTCTCAGATGGACATCAGCACTCTTGGTTGTCAGGGTTTTAGCCTCAAACAGAAAGTACATTACTAGCTTTTCTGGTTCTCCAGCCTTCAGATGGCAGATCATAGGACTTGTCAGCTTTCATAAATGTGCACGCCAATTTCTTATAATAAGTTATATATGTCACACACATTCTATTGGTTCTTTTTCTCTGGAGAACTCTGGTTAGTTCCTTTTCATCACTCAGGAAAATGATCAGCTACTTTTCTCTATCATAAGGGCTGCAAACAAATGCCTCAAGGGTTCAGGGAATAGTGAACAATAAATTAAACCATCATTTGAGGATTGTGTAGAATATGAGAATTCATGCTCTTTCTGAAGAGTGCTATCATTACTCAGCTCTAGCTAATTTTGTCACATGGAAATGCACATTGTCACCAAATTTTCGGAGTTTCAGGAGAAGTCAGAAATCTATTTTTTATGTGGAAATATTGTAACTATTAAAAACTAGCAACAAATGAAGTTTCAAAAGACAAATATATACATATATACACACACACACACACACACATATATATACACACACAAGATAGCTAAGATAATTACACTACTAATTTCTTTTAGTTCATTGAAAAGAACATTTTGTACTTATACCATTTGATCAATTTTGCATGCCTATGTGTTATAATCTGAGCAACTACTCTGAAGATAACAGTATGCAACATATTAACCATTGTTAATTTCCTATTATCTTAATAGGAAATTCCGTATCATTGTTTTTGTTTTACTCTCTTTAAAATAAATAAATAAATAAAAGAAAAATTACATAAAGAAAAGTGGTATGTATACACAATGGAATACTATTCATTCATAAAAAATTATTAAATCATGTCATTTGCAACAACCTGAGTGATACAGAGATCACTACATTTAGTGAATTAAACCATGCATGGAAAGACAAGTACCACATGCTTATATGTGGAAGCTACAAAAGTCGATTTCATAGAAGTGGAAAGTAGAATAGTGGTCAGGAATTATAACAGGGAGAAAGAGAGAGGGAAGCTGGATAAAATTAAATTAGAAGGAATAAGTTCTATTTTTTATAACACAGCAGGTGACCATACTTTAAAAAATTTATTATATATTTTATAAAGAACCAGAAGAGAGGAGTTTGAAGATTCCTAATGCTCACACACACACACACACACGATAAATGTTTAAGGAAACAGAAATGATAATTACTCTCATTTGCTATTACACATTGAATATATGTATGGAATATATGAACTATCATAATGTATTTTATAAACATATACAATTATTTTATATTATGAAAAAGACAAAGAGATACCAAAGAAAGTATATCTCTGACCTCAGTTCACCCCATATGCATCAGATTGTTCTACTGTGTGAAATTATAAAAATTCCTGTTTGTCTTTTTTTTAAAATCAGAACTTAATCTGTATAAGAAACTTTAGCTGTCTCTTCAACTCTGTATTCCCAATGCTTGCAATAGTGCCTCAGACACATTAGTCACTTTAAGAAATTAGTAGAATTAGTAGAATTTTGAGTGAAAAGTAGTTTTCACAGGGTCATCTTCAGATTTCATTTTTAATGCGAAATGTTTATTTGAAAATAATAGAGCAATCAGAACAAAAAAGATAGTCATATAGCTGGTTTCTCTTGATTCACTGAGGGGAAAGTTTTGTGCTAATAATTTTCTGGACAATGTTTCATGTCTATATCTTATACCCTAAACAACTCCTGTGAATATAACAATATGCAGTGTGCTGATTATTGCTACTCTCCCATTGGCTTGTTGTGAAATTGTTTTACTTTAATTGCTTACTTTTCTTCTGTTTAAAATTTAAAAAAAAAAGAAATTAGTAATATGGAAGTTTTCAAACATACACTAAAAGTATAAGTCTCAGTATAATGAAACTTCCTGTAACATCACCTAACTTCAATAATTTTGACATTGTGCCATGTTTGTATAATCTGTTTCTTCCAATGGCTCTTTACTTGATCATTTATATGAAGATGTTTTAAATACCATAACTACTATATTACTGCTCTAAAGTTAACAATATGCTATTAATATTATGAAATTTCAATAGAACATTAAAAATTTCCCAACTGTCATATAGTATCAACAAATATTTGTCAAATACATGATGAAAAACTGAGTATAAGTATCTGACAGTATACTTTCCAAAGGCTTGAAACATAATCTTCTCATTAGAAATTTTAGGATTATTTGTTAGCAGAGCCTTGGTTTTCAAATTTTAAAAGGTGGAAAATTAGTTCAGTAAGTACTATTCTACATGAAGATAATGTAAGAGTAAAATTCTTTAGTGAATATTTACCCAAGAAAAATTAAAATGTATTAATGCATATATTCTTGTCCTGGGATGTTCATAGTAGATTGACATATCAGATAAGTGCTGGAAACAACTAATATATGCCTCAACCAGTGAATGGATAAACAAACTATGGTATATAATATAATATAATACTACTCTGCAATAAAAGGAATGAAACGCACAATGATATGGATGAATCTCAAAAACTTTGTGCTGAAATAAAAGAAGCCTGACACAAGAGTACATACCATATGGTTCAAATTATCTAAAATTCTATAGAAAGCAAAACTAATCTACAGTGAAAAACTATCAAAACAGTAGTTATTTGTGTGGGAGAATTGACTGGAAAAAGGCATGACAAAATTTTCTGGTGCAATGGAAACGGTCTTATGGATTTAGGTTATGCAGGTGTTTCTATTTTTCAAAACACTTGGAATTATGTACAGTTAAGATTTGAGCATGTTTCGTATGGAAATTTTACCCCTAAAATAAAGACAAAATATGGAGGTGAATATGAATGGATATCTGCTTTTTACTTTAAATACATCAGAAAACTAAGATGGCTTGACTGAAGATGGAAAAAGAGATGGATATATTGACAGATATACGATGAAGCACACATATAAGCATATATATGATAAAACAGTATAATAGTTGTAGAACCCAGTGTTGAGTATTTCAGGTGTTCATAATTCTTCCAACTTTGATCTAAGTTTAAAATTTTTTTATAATAAAGTATTGAGAAAGATCTCATGGTGGTTTTCAAAAAATGAGAGAAAACAGAGGATACCCTGGCAATATGTATAACTTACTCTTTCTGAGTTCCTTGCTAAATTCCCTTCCAAGCTGATTTTGGATGAACTGACCTCCGCTCCCGGTTCTTGTGTAAACTGGCAGCTTCTTGGCCATATCAATGAGCATCTGCTTCTGGACCTCAGGTCTCTCTTCGTTTTCATAGCGCTCCTTGTCCGTATAGGACAAGTGGAACTGGAAGCAGAAGTGATAGGCAACACTTTATTTTCCAAGGTTCACAGAAAGGATTGAAAATATTTCTTACCTACCATTGTTGCCCAGATGCCAATTTATCTTATAACATTCTCTGGTTAATTATCTCAATTATCCTCTGTAGGTTCTATCTCAGTATTCATTACTCTATAAGATACGTGGTGTTATTTTCTGAATGAAACAAAAATTAGAAAAAGTGTCTTATCCAAGCTTGTACTCCCTCAACTAATAAGTAGCAAAGCTTAGCTCCAAAGCAATTCACCTTTCTCTAAGACTTGCTCTTTCCATTGCATTATACCATGAATATTGCAGACAGACGTATGATATACTGCTACCAGGAACTTGTTGATGACTAACCATGCCTATTAAGTTGTGAGTGGTTTTTCACAGGTGACGCTGCTGACACTTTTAGAGAAGCTGTATAAGATTGCTTATGGTATTTCCTATTCAAATGTAGAAAATAAGTAGAAATTTGGGTATTCTCACTATTTGAGAAACTTTTAGTCTTGTATGGAGTCTGTTACCATTTTAGTGCTATACTCTGTTAGTCTTGCAAAAGACATGCCAAAAGTTTTCCAAAGTAATACAACTTTTTCCACTCTGGGCCAAAGGGTAGACAGAGGAGAAAAGTCTGAAAGGTCTCTAGTCAGAATTTATGTGTTTAA
Source organism: Dasyprocta punctata (assembly GCA_004363535.1). Classification (NCBI taxonomy): domain Eukaryota; kingdom Metazoa; phylum Chordata; class Mammalia; order Rodentia; family Dasyproctidae; genus Dasyprocta; species Dasyprocta punctata. Next base: position 30,125 of record RJWM01005251.1, on the reverse strand, counting down.
GCTTCATTACTGTCACTTGAAAGGTAGAAAATCACTTTTGAAAGTCTGACACTTACCCTAAGTTTCTTTATCTGTAAAATACAAGCAATAATATGGACATCATAAGAAGTGCTGGGTAATAACAAGTAATTAAAAGCCTAATTTTTAGATTTAAAAACATTTGATATTCTGAATCTTTTAAATATTAATTCTATTTGGTGTGTAAGAGTATAATGATATTTAACACTTTTCATGACTTCAGTGACATTTTTATATCCTTTTGTGAATTACCTACTTTTGTCCATTAAAAAAGAATTGGGTCGGCTGTTGTTTCTTTATTGATTTGTAGAAATTCTTTATATATAGTGGATCCTATTTTTTTGTTGATATTATTACCAGTTTGTGGTTTTCCTTTTCACTCCTTCATGTTACAGTTTGATAGACAAAAGATTTTGGTGGAAGCAATATAGTCAAAAATCAGTTTGGAAAATTTTGGCATTATCTACTTAAGCTAAATGTCTGCACAATGACCCAGCAATTTTCTTCATAGCTATATAACTAAAAAAACATATATATCAAAAGTCATGTACAAGGGCTGGGGATATAGCTCAGTGGCACAGCACCTGCCTGAAAAGCACAAGGTCATGAGTTCGATTCCTGGTACCAAAAAATAAAAAGTCATATACAAGAATGCTTATAGAAGTTTTAATCATAAGAGAAAAATTGTAGCAATGCAAGTGTCCTTCAGCAATAAAAAGGAAAAACTTACTGAAACATACACCAACATGTATGAATCTGAAAAATATTATGCTCAAAGAAGGTTTACACAGAATAGAGCATATATGATTCCTTTGTTACGAGATTAAAAACAGTCAAAACCAATCCATGTTGGATAGCAGTTCAGATTAGTGATTACCTCTGAGAGAAGGTTAATTGGAAAGAGGTATAATGGATAATTCTAAGGGGCTAGAAATGTTTAAAATCTTAACGTGGTTGGTGAATATGAATATCTATCTATCTATCTATCTATCTATCATACATCAATATATACATATATGTATATACAGAAAAAAATCTCATCAAATTGTGCTCTTTACAACTTAATACTAGGAATAGCATATGCCTGTCATACCTCAACAAAATGGAAAAATACATCATTAACATATTTGAGATAATTTAAGTATATCTCACTCTAAAAGTGGAAATGTGTAAAATCAATCTATCTTAAGAACTATACCTAGTATGTAGTGTTTTCTTTTTAAACTTGCAATGCTTGTCTTTATTTTTGTAGTGTGTTTTTATGGTATCATTTCATTTTCAATCCGAGTAAGAAGTGGTCCTTTGGGGTCTGTGGAAATATACAGGTGCATTTTGTGGTTATTACAATACATGAAGTATGGTACAGGCATTTAATCCTTAGTTTGGGATGCCAACTACTCCGACGTGAACTGAATGAGAGCACACAAGTAAGAATTTTCCAACCAAAAGGCTACAAATCAATGTTATAAAATAGTAACTAAATTATTATAAGATTAGTTACTTTGTGTTCTTAGGACAATTATACTAACACAAAAGTATAAGGTTTAAAAAATTATTTTTAATTTTGCTAACTAAAAGTAGCCCCTTGAAGCAACACTTTAATTTTTGAAATGTCCTTGCAAATATAATTTTCTTTTTTTAAAATTAAGTTTATTGGTACAATTTAGATATGCACAAAGATCATATTCATCATAGGAAATTTGTACCTGTACATGATATATTTTGATTCCTCTTTTTGTCCCAATTCCCTCCCCTCCCTTCAACCCCTTTTCCCCTCCCTATATACAAGGTTTTGTTTCCACTTTATTCTTTTTTTAATTCTTTTTTCCTCTTTTCCCTTCCTTCTTTTCCTCCTTCCCCCTCCTTAGTTCCTCTTTCCCCCTCCTTAGTTCCTCTTTCCTTTTGAAAAATGTCTTCCTGTTTCACAATATCTGTTGTACATTATTCATCATTTAATTTTGGCCTTCCTAGTGATTGTGAAGTAGTATCTCACTGTGGTCTTGATTTGTATCTCTAAATGACTAATGATGTTGAGTACCTTTTCATGTGTTTATTTGATATGTATATATAATTTTGGAGAAATATTTATTCAAGTCCTTCCTCCATTTTTATTTTGGATTTGTTTTTGTTAAGTTGTTAAGATTTTAAAAAATAATTGTATCAGATCTGTTGTTGTTGTTTGTCTTTTTTGCTTTTTGTTTCTATCTTTTGTATCTATTTTCTTTTAAATAAATTTAAAAAAAGATTTTAAAAAATGTACTAATACTTGAAACTCAGATGTATGAATTACAAATATTTTCTTCTATTGTGTGTTTTATTTTTTTGATAGTATTATATGATGTACAAAAGTGTTCAGTTTTGGCCATGTCAAATCTATATTTTCTTTGTTTTATTGTGTATGTTTTTGTTACATATCTAAAAACTGCTGCCAAGTTCAAAGTCATGAGGATTTTTCCCTAAGTTTTATTCTAAGAGTTTGTTAGGTTTATGTTTGTATTTACGTTTTCAATCCACTTTTTATTGCGATTATACATACATATATATATATATATATATATATATATAAAACTTAAAATTTAATCATTTCAACCATTTTAGGTACATAATCCAGTGGCATTAGTATATTTATATTGTTTTGCAACTATCACCATCAATCATCTCTAGAAGTTTTGTTTTTTCCAAACTGAAATTCTACATCATTAAGAAACTCCCTATCTTTCCCTTCTTCTAGCTAGATGCAATGACAATTCTACTTTGCATTTGTGTGAATTTAGTTTCCCTGGGTACCACATACAAGCAGAATCATACAGGATTTGTCCTTTTGGAGCAGGATTATTTCACTTAGCATAATGTCTTCAGAGTTCCCATGTTGTATCATGTATCAGAAATTCCTTCCTTTTTTAAAAACTGGAAAATATTTCATACATATGTACCAAATTTTGTTTATCCATTTATTTGGGTTGTTTACATCTTTGGGCTATTGTGAATTATACTGCTATAAACATGAATGTTCAAATATCTATTTGAGACCCTACTTTCATTTATTTTGTGTATACTCAGAAATGTTATTGCTAGATCACATGGTAGTTGTATTTCAATCCTTAAAGGAACCAGTATACAGTTTTCCAAAGTGGCTGCAACACTTTACATTCCCAGCAACAATGTGCAAGGTACAGGCTGACCTTGATGTTGCCAAGTAGCCCAGGCTGGGCTCAAACTTACCATCCTTCTGCCTCAGCCTCCTGAGTAGTTGGCATTAAAAATATCCACCACCATACATGGCTCACTCAGCACATCTTTGTGTGCTTTGTGATCATGTGTATTTCTTCTGTGGAGAAAATTCTATTTAAGTTCCTTGCCCATTTAAAAAAATTGAGTTGTTATTTAATTGTAAAGTACTTTTATATTCTGGATATTAACTTCTTATAATATGTATGATTTGTAAATATTTTTTCCACTCCTTGGGCTGCTTTTTTATACTGTTGACTGTGTTCAGCGACCCAGAGAAGTTTTTAATTTTGATATAGTCCAATTTATCTGTTTTTATCTTTGTTTCCTTCATGTTTGGTGCTTTGTTGTCATACCAAAGAAAAGACTGCCAAATTCAATGTCATGAAACTTTTCCTCTATGCTTTCTTCTAAGAGTTTTATAGCCCTAGCTCTTATATTTAGTTCTAATTCATCCCATTGTTTTGCAGTAAGGTTTAAAATCAGAAAGTGTGTCATTAACTTTGTTCTATTTCAATATGGTTTTAGGATGAATCAAAATATGGCAGAGTAAAAGCAAATAGCAAATCACAGCCTCTCCAGGACCTGGAACCAAAACACCTGGAAAACAAAAACTTAGTGAAGAGAATCAAGAAAGAATCAGCAGAAAAACTAGAAAACACAGAGAATCTGGAGAATATCACAGAGAAAAGAATGAAGCAGTCTAGAAAGTTAACCCCAGCTTTCAGGGAGAGAAACCTGCCTCCTCAAACATAAGATAAACTCACAGAGGGTCAGCAGCTCCAGTGATAAACAATGGTCAAGCAACACTAGCCCCAAGAAAAGCCTAAGGTTATTTTAAGTTGCAAATACAGTGTAGGGTTTTACTCTGAAAGTGACTCCTTTCACATGAGCAGGCTAGCATTAGAGAAGAAATCCACTGCAGTGCCTGCTATACATATTTGGAAGGAATAGACTCAGGAGCCATTTTTGAGAAGCAGTTTATTGTTTAAGGCTGAGTTACTCAAGGAATCAGAAATCATAAAACAACCACACTTGAAGGCTTCTGGGGTTACCCAAATACAGTTCCTGCATGGAAGATGGTCATATGAGCGTTGCAGAGAGGGCTAGTCACCGAACCTCTGAGAAGTTTAAGCAGCAGTGAACTCAGGCTGTGGAAAACACAGTGGCCCCGCCCACTATGGTGAGAAGCCATCCCAATGGCATGTGATTTTCTGAGGGGCCTGGGTCTGAATACGCTGGAGGTAAGAACAGAGAACTGTTTGGCCACCCTCCCTGCCTACTTTAAAGATAGAACTTAGAGGTCAATTTTTCTTTCTCCCCATCTGCCAACGTTGTCTGATGGTTGCTACATCCAAGGGTGTATGAACAGAGTAGCTTCTGGAATAAGTGGGACCCTTCACCAGCCCACAAGCTGCAGTTGGGGAGAGCAGTGGCTTGGGGGTTCATAGAAGAGCACAAATGCTCAAAGCTGCTGAGGCAGTCCTGAAGCAGACAACACACCACTAACTGAGCCCACCTAATAAGAAAGGCAGGGCAGGACTCAGCATTCACACAAATAAAAGTGGGTATAAAAACACAATAGGTCATAGTTGTGACTCATTATCTCTCTCTAATATCTAATGGGTTCAATTACCACAGGCCCTGGAAAGAAACTATTTATCCAAATACCTCAAAGAAGAAAAAATTTTTAGAATCATTTTTTTCTTTGTCTTTGGAGTTGCTTTGGTTTCTTTTTTCCTTTTTTGCTGTTTGTTGTATTCTTACTTTTCTTTCCCTTTTTTCATTTATTTATTCTGTTAATGTTTTAAGCTAATTCTGATTACTTTCTTCTACTCTTTAACTGGATTTTTATCTCATTTTCCTCTCCATTCTCATCTTTCTTTTCATTTTATCATAAATTTTACTTCTTCTATTTTTCCCTTTCCCCACTCTCTCCATTTATTATTTTTTTAAATTTTATTTATTTATTTATTTATTTATCTTTTTTTTTGCGGCACCGGGGATTGAACTCATAATCCTTGCACCTACCAGGGCAGGCGCTTAAGCCACTGAGCCAAACTCCCGGCCCTCTCCATTTATTATTATTATTGCTATTAAGCTTTCTTAATTTTAGCAAATTAGTTTACTGTAATTGTTAATGGTGGTGTGGTTGTTGCCTTTACTGGATTTGCTGGAAGGCAATATTTGGTTTGTCTTTTTGCCTATATTATTATTGCAGATCTCTTTTCTATTGTTAAGGGCAGTACAGTTGTCACTTTTAATTTGTTATTATGGTACAACAATATGTGGTTTGTCATTAATCTAATATTATTGCCGCTTTATTTTCTATTGTTAATGATGGCAGAGTTGTTGAGTTTTTATTGTATGTGATATCTAGTTATTCTTTGTGTCATAAAATTAACTGTGGTTCATTTTCTCTCTAAATGGAGCTGGCACAAAAGCCCTTAAGAGAAGGCTGGACACTAAGGACACCCTCAGATAGTATATTGACTAAGTTGAAAAGAAGTGCAAAAACCAAAATATACCCAAACCCAAGGAGACATAATCTAACTACAGAAACCTTCAGAGAAGTGACAGAGTTTTTCTATCCCAACTATTTTTCAACCTTCAGCACAGTAGCTTTAGAAACATGGAAAGGAAGACAAAGCAACAAGATGCCTCTTAAATCCCTTAACTTCTCAAAAGGTGATCTCAAGGGTATGGAAGTAGAGGCAGTCATAGGCAAAGAACTCAAATAAATGGTCAAAAGGTTAGAAGAGATCAAAGATAAAACATATAAGAAAATTCATGAAAACTTTAGTGAGCTTAAAGACAATTTAAATAAAGGATTTAATTAATAAAAAGTTTTATGAACTTAAAGAAAACACAGACAATGAACTAAATAAATTACACAGTACAATACAAGATATGAATGACCATTTTGTTAAAGAATTAGAAATTATGAAAAGGCATCAAGCAGAAATCCAGGATATGAAAATTTAATTGCAAGCATGGGTAGCATGTTTACCCAATGTGAAGACAGCGTATCAAAACTTGAAGACAAATTTGATACAGTAGGTCATGTTCTCAGTGATAGCCTACAAAGAGCAAGACATCTTGCAAACTGGATCCAAGAGGTATTTGATGACGGAAGAAAAAATAAAATTAATTATCAGAATTATAAGAATAAAAAAATTAGAAGATGACTCCAAAGTTATAAAAAATTATTGAGATCATAACATAAATGGTTCAAAATTTAGGAAAAAAATTCAATATTAAAGTACCACAGGCACACAGAACTCCAAATAGCCATGGTCAGAGAAGAATATCATCATGATACATCATATCAAAATTCTAGAAATTCAATACACAATTGAAAACCAAGAAAATGAGAGAACTCTATAATGATAACTATTATACTCTGAAAAAAAGAGCCTGAAGAGAATATCACAAGATGGAAAAACATTCTCTTTTCCCGGACAGGCAGAACGAATATTGTCAAAATGGCCATATTAGCAAAAGTCACATGTAAAATTCAATTTAATCAGTTAAAATATAAATGGCAACCTTCACAGGAATAGAAAAAAGAACCCTAACATCTACATAGAACCAGAAGAGACACAGAATAGCCAAACACTCCTGAGCAACAGGAAAAAAGCAGTAGGCAACACAATTCAGATTTCAAGCTATAGTGATAAAATAGCATGGTCTGATACATGACGTGTATATCAATGGAACACAACTGATGATACAGAAAGAACACCAGGTACTTTCAGTCATCTATGATTAATGAAAATCCAAAACTATATACTAGAGAAAAGATATCCTGTTCAACAGATGGTGCTGGGAAATTTTCTCATCCACATGGCAGAAGAATGAAGATAGGTCCATATCTTTCACTTTGTACTAAAATCAAATCGAAATGGCCAGAGACCCTCAAAGGCAAAGATACTAAAATAGAAACAATGAATCTTCTGGAAGATGAAATATATAAAACTCTTGACGACATGGACATAGGCAAAGAATTTCTGAACAGAACCTCAAGTGGGCAATACATAACACTAAGAATCAACAAATAGAATTTGTACCAAATTGAAAAGCTTCTGCAGTCCAAAGGAAATAACCAAAAGAGTGAGGAGACGATGTACAGAATGGGCAAAAATTTTTTGCCAGCTAATTTTTAGACAGACAACTCATATCTAAAATACAAAAAGAAATGCAAAAAATTAGACACCCAAAATAAAGTGTCCAGTAAAATATGAGCAAGAGAAATGAATAGATAATTCTCGAAATAAAAAGTATAAAGGGACAATAATTATATAAAAAAATGTTTTGCAGCTTTGGCCATTAGAGAAATGCAAATTAAAACAACACTGAGATTCCATCTTCCTCTAGAAAGAATGGCTATCATCAAGAAATCAAATAATAACAAATGCTGGTGAGGTTGTGAGGGGAAAGCAACACTTCTACATTGTTGGTGAGAATGTAAACTAGTATGGCCATTATGAAAATTGCTATGGAGATTCCTCAAAAACTAAAACTAAACATTTCTATTGACCCACCTATTTCCCATCTAGGTACATTCCCAAAAGTTAAAGACATTTTGTAACAGTGATACATGCATACCTATATTTACAGCACCACAACTCATAAGAGCCAAATCTTGGAAACACCATTATGTCCATTCAGATGAATAAATAAAGAAAATGTGGTATTTGTGCATAATGAGGCACTACTCTGCCATAAAGAAGGATAAATTTGGGTCATTTGTAGAAAAAAGGATGCACCTTGAGACCATAATGTTAAGCTAAGTAAGACAGACACACAAGCTTAAATATCACATGGTTTCTCTTATATGGAAAGACCAAAATACAATAAAGAGGAAAATACAAGTCAGATAATAAAGGGGAGATAGTTTTTTTTTCTCTAAAAGGGAAGTTGACTAAGAGATTGAGGGAGGATCTTCCAGAAAAGTTAAAGTCATCGTGGTACAGTGAGGCATGCGCGCTCATATTTGCAGCAGTTTAACTTAGAAGTAAATGCTATATGCCCATTAACAGATGAATGGATAAAGAAAATGTGGTATAGATACACAATGGAGAACTTTTCAGCCATAAACAAGGATAAATTTGATCCCTGTAGGAAAATGAATGCACCTTGAAAGTATAACAGTAAGTAAAATAAATCAGACACAGAAGATTAAATATTATATGATTTCTCTTATATGAGAAACACAAAATAAAATAATTTAAAGAACAAAATAAAGGAGAGATGATAGGAAATAAGGAGGTAGATTTTGTAGAGATGGGAAGAGGATGTGAGGATGGGGGAAGATGGGAGAGCAGTAGGGGAAGAAGAAGCAAAGTTCTTTATGATGAGATATGCATATGTACCAATTTCTCAAGGTGAGTATAATCATTATGCTTCTCACAAGCATGTACCAAAAGAAAAGAAACTTTAAAAAGGTTGTTTTTGCTATTTAAGATTCCTTGGGATTTTATGTTAAAGGACTGAATTTTCTATTTCTGCAGGAAAAAAAAAGACGGGAAAGGTGGTAGATTTCATTAAATTATTGACTTGAGTAGTATCATCATCTTAATATTAACTCTTGCAATCTATGAACATAAGTGTCTTTCCACTATTTGTATCTATTTTTTTCAGTGACTTTGTCTTAGTTTTCAATGTACAAGTCTTTTATCTCATTGGTTAAGATTTATTTATGAGTATTTTTTTTCAAATTATAAAACATTTTAATAAGAAATATTTGTCTATATAAATTTGATAATTTCCTGGATTTGTTTTGTTCCTATTAAGTTTATTGGTACAATTTATATATACATAATGATAACATTCATCATAGGGTTGATCTTTTGTAGATAGCTTAAATATAGATAATGATTTTTTATGTATTTTGCCAATATGAGTCCTTCAAGTGGACAGTTTAATCCATTTGTATTTCAGTGAATTATTTCTAAAAAAACTGCTATTTTGATCATTATGTTCTCTCTGTTATATAGTTTATATTCCTCAAATTCCAAATTATTGCCTTTCTCTGTATTTAACTTTTTAAAAATATTATTAGTAAATGTCTGCAGGACATGTTTACATTTCTTGTATGGAGTAGATACATGTATATAACACACCTTAGTTCTTTCTTTTTCATCCTCTTTTCCTCCTCATCCTTCCCTTGATCTCTTGATCCTCATTCTACTTGAAAAGGATGTAACTCCTTACTCCATATGGCCTATATTTTATTTTGCACTTTATTTATACGTTTGGTTTCTCATATGAGATAAACCATGCAATATTTAAGATTGTGTGTCTGATTTATTTCCCTTAACATTATGGTCTCAAGATATATCTGCTTTCCTAGAAATGATTCCAGTTTATCTTTATGGCAGAGTAGTATTCCACTGTGTGTAAAACACCAAATTTTCCTCATCAGTTCATTCATTGATAAAAATAGACTGCTTCCAAGTCTTAGATATTATGAATTATGTTGCTATAAGCATGGGTATTCATGTATCATAATGTCTCCAGCTCTTCTGGGAAGATACACAGAAGGGGAATAGCTGGGTCAAATGGAAATTCTAGTTTTAGTTTTTTTTTTTTAATCTCTATGCTGATATCCGTAGTGTTGTACTAGTTTGCATTCCTACCAATAACATAGAAGTGTTCCTTTTGCCCTGCAGCTTCATGAGCATTTTTATTATTTGATTTCTTGATGATGGCCATTCTTTCAGGAATAATATGGAATCTTGGTGCTATTCTTATTTACATTTCTCTAATGATCAGTGATGTTGAGAATTTCTTTGTAGATTTCTTGGTCATTTGTTCTTCCATGAAGTGTCTATTCATTACACTTGCCCATTTTTTTAATATTAAAGAGATTAAAAGAAAACAAAACAGTAAAAACAAAACAGAGCAACAAAAATGATATAGGATTTCAAAAAAGATGATAGGAAATTAACAATGGTCACTACATTGCATACTGTTATCTTTCAAATAGTTGCTCAGATTACAAGATACAGGCATGTAAAACAGAACAAACAATATAAGCACTCAATTTTTTTCAGTGAACTAACAGGAATAGTAGTACAGTTACCTCAGCTATCAAAAAAAAAATATATATATATATATATACATATATATATATATATATTTCCCTCCTTTTTTCTTTTCTATTTTTCCCCGTATCAGTTGTTCTTTCCCTTTGAACAGTTTCTTTACCTTTCAAGATATCTACTGTAGATTTAGGATCTTATTTATTTATTTATTCAGTTTTTTACACTAGGGAGACAATGTAGTTTTTACACATGCCAGTTTGATTTATTTCAATTATGAGTATGTTTTCTAGTTACATCCATTTACTGATAAAAGTTCCAAATTTATCTTTCCTTATAACTGAGTAGTACTCCATTGTATGAAAATATCACATTTTTTATTCATTCTCAGTTGATGGGCATTTGAATTGTTTCCAAGATTTAGCTATTAAAAATTGTGTGGCTATAAACATAGGTGCACATACATCGCTGTGGTATGATGTTTTTAATTCTTCTGGGAAGATACCCAGAAGGGCAATAGCTGGGTTGAATGGGACCTCTAATCCTCATTTTCGAGGAATCTCCACACTGATTTCCACAGTGGCTACACCAGTCTACACTTCCACCAAGAGTGGAGAAGGGTTCCTTTTTCCCAAAAGCTGTGCCAGCATTTGTTATTGGTTGCTTTCTTGATGAAGGTCATTTTTTCTGGAGTGAAGTGGGATCTCATTGTTGTTTTAACTTGCATTTCTTGAATGACCAATTATGTTGAATATGTTTATATATATTTGTATGCCATTTGTATTTCTTCATTTGAGAAGTGTGCATTCATCTCAGATGCCCATTTTTCGATTGGGGCTTTGAATTTTGGGGGCCTGATTTATTTTTTAATTCTTTATGTGTTCTAGAAAGCAGCCCTTTGTCTGAGGGACAGTTGACTAAGATTTTTTTCCCCAATTTGTGGGTTTTCTTTTTACTTCATTGGTGATTTCTTTTGACATGCAAAAACTTTTTAATGAGATGAGATCCCAGTTTTTTATTTTTTACAGTATTTCCTGTGTGGTTCGGTTTCTTTTCATGAACTCCCTGCCTAACCCTGTGTCTTCAAGATTTCTACCTACTTTGTCTTCCAGCAGATTTAGTGTTTCTGTTTTAATATTTAGATCTTTGATCCATTTTGACTTTAGTTTAGTGCATGGCGACAGACATGGGTCTAGTTTTAGTCTTTGGCATGTGGAAAACCAGTTTTTCCAGCACCGTTTATTAAAGAGGTATCTTTCTCTCAATGAACATGTTTGGTCACTGTGTCAATGATAAGGGGGCTGAGCGTGTTTGCAGTTGTGCCTAAATCTTTTATTCTGTTCCACTGATCCTCAGGTCTGTTCTTTTGCCAGTACCATACTGATTTTATCACACTAGCATTGCAGTATAATTTCAAGTTAGGGATGTGATGCCTCCTGCCTTGCCTTTCTTGCCCAGAATTGCCTTTGCTATTCTAGGTCTCCTCTGTTTTCAAATAAATTTTAGGAATTTTTTTTCTGAGATCTGTGAGATATGCTAATGGTATTTTGATTGGGAATGCATTAAATCTGTATAGAGATTTTGGGACTATGGCCATTTTCACAATGTTTGTTCTCCCTATCCATGAACAAGGAATATCTTTACATTTTCAGAAATTCACTTCAATTTCATTTTTCAGAGTACTGTAATTTTCAATGTATGAATCTTTACTTCTTTTGTTAGACTGATTCCCAAGAATTTCATTTTTGTGGATGCTATTGTGAAAGGTGTGGTTTCCTTAATTTCTCTTTCAGTGAGTTTGTTGTTTGTGTACAGGAATGCTATTGATTTTTTGAGTATTGACTTTGTAACCACCTGTGCTGCTGTATTTGATTATTAAAACTAGAAGTCTTCAGGTAGAGTTTTGTGCATCTTCTATGTAGAGTATCATGTCATGGGCAAATAGTGACAATTTAATTGCTTATTTTTCTATTCTTATTATATTTTTCTCTCTTGTCTAATTGCTCTGGCTAATGCTTTCAGAACTATGTTGAATAGGACTGGAGATAGTGGGAATCCTTGTCTTGTACATGATTTTATGTTGAAAGCTTTCAGTGTTTGTCCATTTAGTAAGAGTTGGCTGTTGGTTTATCATAGATGGCTTTTATCAGATTGAGTTAAAGACCATCTATTCTGATTTCTGAGAGGGTTTTAATCATGAATGTGTGATGGATTTCATCAAAAGCATTTTCTGCATCTATTAAGATGATCATGTGATTTTTGTCTTTGGATCTGTTGATATGGTGTATTACATTTGTTGGTTTTCATATGTTGAACCATTCATACATTCCTGAGATGAATCCCACTTGGTCATGGTGTATAATCTTGATGATTTGCTGCATTCTGTTTGTTAGTATTTTACTGAGGATTTTTCATCTATGTTCATAAGAGAGATTGACCTGCTGTTCTCTTTTTTGGTTGGATCTTTCTCTGGCTTTGGTATCAGGGTAATTTTTGCCTCACAGGATGAATTAGGGTGAAGTGCTTCTCTTTCAATTTCATTACAGAGTTTGAAGAATATTGGCATTAAATTGTCTCTAAATTTCTTGTACAATTCAGCTATGAATCCATCAGGACCTGGGCATTTTTTTGTTGGTAAGTTGTTAATTACATTTTCAATTTTATTGAAATGTATTGGGTTATTCAGAAGTTTTATACATCAATCTGGATACATCAGTCTGGATTGGAAATTGTTTTCTTTCAGTACTTAAAATACTTCATGCCATGCTCTTCTTGACTTGATGGTTTGTGTTGAGAAGTCTGCTGTGATTCTCTTTTTTTTTTTTTTGCACCGGGTTTCAAACTTACAACCTCATGCCTGTGAGGAAGGTGCATAAGCTGCTGAGCCAAACTTCCGACCCTAGTTGTTTGTTTGTTTGTTTGTTTGTTTTGTTTTATTTTGAGGCAGGGTCACACTATGTAGTTCAGGCCAGCCTTGTGCTCACAATGTAGCCCAAGCCATTCTTGAACTCACAGTGCTCCTCCTACCTTAGCCTCCCAAGTGCTGGGATTAAAGGCGTGCACCACCATGCCCAGCTTAGTCTGCTGTGATTCTGACAGGCTTTCCTTTATAGGTGATCTGTTTCTTTTTTCTAGCAGTTTTAAAGATTTTGTTCTTATGCTGAATTTCTGGGATCTTGATTATTATATGTCAAGATGTAGATTCATTTTGGTTATGGCTAATTGGAGTTCTAGATGCCTCGGTATCTTCATGTCAGGTTCTTTTCCCTTATTTGGGAAATTTTATGCTGTTACTTCTGTAAATAGTCTTTTTATATTATTTGTGTTGTTTCCTTTTTTGTTGACACCTATCAGTCTTATATTGTTTCTCTTTCAACATCTTGCACGTGTTGAATTGTTATTACTGGATTACTTGTTATTTTTAAGAGATCTTTCCTTTGATGATCACTAGCTGCAATCCTATCTTCAAGGTCTGAGAGTTTGTCTTCAGTTTCACTCATGTGTTTTTGCCAGCTTGCAATGGAATTTTTGATTTCCTGGATGTCTCTTTGAATCTGTTTCATGTTTTCTTATTGTTTCCTGTATTGTTCTTTCAATTTTTCTATCACTTTCCTATGCTCCTCTATTTTTTAATCTATATCTTCTTTGGATATACTCACTAATTCTTTCATTATGTTTATAAATTCTGTTTTTAATTGAGAGATTATTTCTTATCTGATTTCCTTTATGTCTTAGTGGAGCTGTTTCTCTATTTCCAACATTATCATTTCATAAATTTTAGTTGTATGATTTCCAAATTCATCCCTGTCTATGTCTCCTAGACTTGATGTGAATGGGCTGAAAGTTTGAGATTGCATTTTGTTCTTTTGTTTTTTGCATTTTCCTGTGTTCCTCTGGATCAGCTTGATGCCCAGTCCTAGTTGCTTACTGCGCTTGCAGCTCATCTTGCAGCGGGCATCACTGAAGTTTGCTGATGGCTTCAGGTCTCTGGGAACATACTCCCAGTCCTCCAGGGCCTCAGAGATGGTTCCTGGGTGTAGGTGGGTCACTGGGCTTAGTTCCCAGTCCCGCAGGCCTCAACTGAGGTTTCCCAGATGACTGTGGTTTGCTGAGTGGAGACTCCTGGTCCCCTTGGACCTCAGAGATGGTTCCTGGGTGTATTTGGGCCATTGGGTGCAGACTCCCTATCCCTGCAGGCCTCAACAAGGGTTCCCAGATGACTGCAGGTCACTGGGCACAGACTCCAAGTCCCCAGAGGCCTCAGAGATGGTTCTTGGGTGTTGGTGCAACTCTGGGTGCAGACTCCCAGTGTCTGTGGTCCTCAGAGATGGTTCCCAGTTGTGGGTGGGTCAGTGAGTCACTTGCCCATTTTTTGATTGTGTCTTTTATTTGAGGAGTCTAAATTTTTGAATTATTTATATATTCTTGATATTAATATTCTGAGGAACAGGTGGCAAAATACTTTCCTATTGCATACATTGTCTATTTGCTCTGTTATTTCTTTTGCTGTTCAGAAGCTTTTTAATTTCATAAGATACCATTTGATGATTCTCAGTACTAATTCTTGTAGTGTTCAGAAACTCCTTCCCTATGACTTCAAGTGTTTCACCTCTTTTATCTTCCGTGTTTCTGTTTTAACATTTGTTCCTTGATTCATTTAGATTTCAGTTTAGGACATGATAAATGACATGGAGTAGATTCGGTCTTCTCCATGTAGACATCCAGTTTTCTCAGCACCACCTGTTAAAGAGATTATCTTTCCACCTGTATGTTTATGGCGCCTGTGTCAAGTTGAAATGGTTGAATGTGTTTGGGGATGTTTCTGTGTTCTCTGTTCTGTTCCACTGATTGTCATGTCTATTTTTTTGCCAGCTGTTTTTGCTACTGTAGCTTTGTAAGATAAATTAAAATTGACTGACTGGAAGTGTGAGACCCTGAGTTCAATTCTTGGTACAAAAAATTAAATAAATGAAATTGGCATTATGGTGCTACCGCTTTTCTCTTGTTACTCAGGATTGCTTTTGCTATTCTGGGTCTTTTCTTGTTCCATATGAATTTTAGGATTGTTTTCCCCAATTCTGTGAAGAATGCTGTTGCTATTTTTATTGGGATTGCATAAATCTATGTATCAGTTTTGGATTTACAGCCATTTTGAGTACATCAGTTCTGCCTATCAATGAATGCGATTTATCTTTGTATTTTCTGATATTCTCTTAATTTCCTTTTTTAGAGTAATGTAGTCTTTGCTGTAGAGGTTTTTCACTTCCTTAGTTAGGTTTTATTGCTGCTACTATAATTGGTATTTTTTCATAGTTTCATTCTGTTGGTTTATTAGTGTACCAGAATGCTATAGATTTTTGTGTGTTAATTTTTGTATCCTGCTACATTATTGAATTTGGTTTTTAATTCTCAGCATCTTTTGGTGCATTTTAAAATGTCTTCTATGTAAAAATCATGTCATCTGTAAATCATATTTGACTATTTGCTTTCCTATACATACCGTTTTTATTTCTTTTTCATGCCTAATTGCTCTTTCTAATGTGCAAAGTAGTACGTTGAACAGAATGGATCATAGTGGAAACTCTCATCATGTTCCAATTTTAGAGGAAAAGCTTTGAGTTGTTTCCAATTTAATGAGGTTGGCAATATATTTGTCTTATATGGCTATGAGATTGAGGTAAGATCCTTTTATACCTATTTTCTTCAGTGTTTATTTTTTAAGTTGTGAACAGGTGTTGTATTTTATCATAGGCTTCTTCTGCATCAATTGAGATGATCATATGTTTTTTGTCCTTGCTTCTATTTATGTGATGCATTACATCTATTGATTTGCATATATTGAACCATACTTATATTCCCTGGGATAAGGACTACTTATTCATGACATATGATCTTTTGGATGAGTTGCTGCATTTTGTTTGCCAGTATCTTGCTGAAGATTTTTGCACCTATATTTACTAGAGAAATTGTTTTACAGTTCTCTTTTTCGGTTGGGTTCTTTACTGTATTTAGAAGTAAGGTAATGCTTGCTTCCCGAAATGACATTGGGAGTACTTCTCTTTCAGTTTCATTAGAGAGCTAGAGGAGTATTGGTGTTAGCTTTTCAAGCTTTTGTAGAATTCAGCAGTGAATCCATCTGGGTCTAGGTTTTTCTTAGTTGGTAAGTTTTTTTATTAGTGTTTCAATCCCATTGTCCGATACTGGATTATTCAGGGTATTATATCTTCTTGCTCAGTTTTGGTAACTCATAAGTGTGTAGGAATAAATCTCTTTTTTCTGAATACTCTAATTTATTGGTGTACAGGTTTTCATAGTAGTTGTTAATAGCTTTATTTCAGCATGTCCATTGTGATTTCACCTTTTCTATTTCTAATTCTGATGATCTGGGTTATTTCTCTCCTTTTTTTGATTAGATTGGCTAAGAGTTTATCTAATTTATTCTTGTGAAAAAACAACTCTTGTTTCATTGATTCTTTGTATTTTATGATGTCAATTTCACTGATTTCTACTCTGATCTTTAAGATTTCCTTCCTTGAACTAGCTTTAGACTTGTATTTTTTTTCTTTCATAGGACTTTGAAGTGCATTAATTGGTTATTTATTTGGGTTTCCTATGTTTTTGTGATGTGGGCTTTCATACCTATAAATGTCCATCTTAGAACTGGTTTCATTTTTGTCTAAGAAGTTCTGGTGTATCGTACTGACATTATCATTTAATTCTTGAAACTATTTTATTCCTTCCTTGATTTCCTCTGTTACACATTGTTTATTTAAGAGTGTCTCGTTTAGCTGCCATGTATTTCCATAATTTCTGTGTTTTCTTGTGAATTTATGGTTTTACTGTGATACAATTTGATAATATGCATGGCATAATTTCAATTGTTTTGTGTTTATTTCACTTTTATTGACTAGTATATGATCTATTTTGGAGCAAATTTCATGTGTTGGTGAGATTATGTATTCTGTTTTTCAGTGGAATTCAATATGTACATACATTAAGTCATTTGTTCAAAGGTTTTGTTCAACTCTGATATTTCTTGATTTACTGTCTAGTTGATTTATTTGTGATAGTGAGGTACTAAAGTCCTTCCACTATAATTGTGTTTATGTATATCTCATCTTTTAAGCCAAGTAGCACTTGTTTTATGAAGCTGAGTACCATTTTTCAGTGCATATGTTAATTATAGCTCTCTCTTCCTGTTGGATTGTTCCTTAACCTAAATGTAGTGAACATTTTTGCCTCTTTTGATCAGTTTTGGCTTGAAGTACACTTTGTCTGAATATGGGATAGCTACACCTGCTTTTCTTGGGGTTGCCATTATATTTCACTCCCTTAATTTTAATCTGAGGTTTTTTTGTTGTTGTTGTTTTTGTTAAGTGTATTTCTTGTATATAGCATATGGTTGGGTTATGTTTCTTATCCATTCTGGCAGCATGTGTCTTTTGATTAGGGAATTGACATCATTCACAGTGTGAGTTATCACTGATAGGTATTTACTTATTCATAGCATTGCTTTATTTTTCTGTTGGTGATTCACTCTTTTCCTTCTACTAACTGCTCAACCTACCTGGTGCATTCATTCTATTAGAATCTTTTGTCACTGTTAGCTTCGCTGTATCCTTCTAGGATAACTTTGAGAATTTTTTGACATGCTGGTAATTAATATCTTTAGTTGTTCTTTATCACGGATATATCTTATTTCTCCATTAATTCTGAAAGATAATTTTTCAGGGTTTATCACACTGGGTTGGAAATTGTTTTCTTTTAAGGCTTGAAACGCTTCACTCCAAGCTCTCCTGACCTTTAAAGTTTGTGCTGAGAAATCTACTGTAGTAACTCTAATGGGTTTACCTTTATAAGTGATTAATTGTTTATCTCCAACCTCTTTTAAATTCCTGTTCTTGTGTTCAACTTCTGGAATTTTGATGATGATGTGCCATGGAGATCTTATTTTCTTATTGTGGTTATTTGGGGTTATATATGCTTCACTTACCCATACATTACATTCTTCCTCCTTATTTGACAGTTTTTTAATAGTATTTTAATAAACAGGGTTTTTAATATCATTTGTGCTGTCTTGCCATTTTTCACCAATTCCAATTAATCTTAGATTATTCTCTACAACATCTAGGAGTTATTGGCTCAAGTTTTCATGTTCTTTTGTTGTTTTTAAAATATCTTTCATTAATTGGTCAGTGACAACAGCCCTGTCTTTTTGTTCTGACATTCTGTTCTCACATTGTTCACTTTTCTTTTTTTTGGTACCAGGGATCGAACTCACAACCTTGCGCCTGACAGGCAGGCACTTATGCCACTGAGCTAAATTCCTGGCCTCACATTGTTCACTTCTGCTGCCCATTCATTTGATAGAATTTTTAATCTCTTGAATTTCAATTTAGAGCCTAATTTTCTGTGGTGGTCATTCATGTTTTGCATCATTTTATTTAGTACTGTTAGCTCTCCATGAATGTCTTCTCCAGACTCAATAATTGTGTTTATTTGGCCCAATATCAGTTTATGTATATCATCTTTGAGCTTGCCTAATGCTTTATTGATCTGTTTTGTTATCTCACCTGCTATAATTTAAAGAAATTTGTGGGTGGCATTTAGTTTTCTCCCCTTCAATGCCTCATGGATAATCTTAGGGGGAGTTGAGAGTATTTGGAAGCAGTTTGTTGACTTCTCATGTTTCTAGTTTTTTGTTTGTTTGTTTGATTATGTTGAGGACTGCAAATTGATTTTAGTGAAAAGCTTTGTTTGTAGTATGGAAACCTCTTTAATTAATGTCTAATTTTCAGTGATGTCTTCTTTGTTTTGCTAACTAGTGGCCTTTACCTCTGATCCAGGACTTAATCACTTTAATTTAGATTGAAGGTTGCAGCATACCCAGTTTCCCAGGAATGGAACACAATATCGTTAATGATTCCCAAGCAATTCAGATATTGGTATTCCAAGAGAACTAATTAATACAATGGCTTATTTTGTCTATAGTAATAAAATCAGCAAGAATTACAGCATTACATACAAACTAAATATGGAAAATCCCACAGACCAATAATATACCATCCTTACTAATAGAAAAGAGATCTATAAGTGTAGTATGAACACAAAGATAAACCAAATATTGATGTATTACAGATCTATAGTGAATATCTGCTATAGATATACACCTTTACTTCCCCTAACAATAAAACAGTATTCAATAGCCATCACACAAACTTAACTAGCTATTTAGATATTCATAAAGCTCAGTAGTTATACTAATAAAGGTAGAGGGAGAGAGAAAGCAGAGAATGAAAAAATCAAAAATTAATCAATGGGATCTGAGGAGGAGAGACAAATGAGATGGGGGTTCCATTGAGGAGGAAAAGGAAATTAGAACAGTCAAAGGAAAGAATGAACAAGAAAAAAACAGAGAGCATGATAGAAGAAATAAAAGAAAGACAAGGAAAAGAAAAAATTTGAAAGGGAAAAATAGAAAAGGAGAGAAAAGAAGCAAGAAGATAAAAAAGCAGCAGGAAGAGAAAAAATAAAAAGGGGGAACAAAATCACAAACCCCCAAATACCCCAATAAAGGGAAGATAAACATAATAAAAAAGAGAAACATAAAAGATAGTCAAAGATAAACAATTCCTGTGTTTTTAAATGAGTCTTTTGTTTCTAAGATCTTCAATCTTGGGATTCAAGTAGTCATGGTTTTCTTCACCTAGCATGAGGTAACCCCCTTACATCATGGGCCCCTCTCTCTGTGTGCTCTCCCCATACTGTTGCTACTATCCAAGCCAAAGTGTATCCTTGCTTTCATTTTAGATGGGAAATACATGCAGTACTCTAGTCTTTGCTGGATGTAGACCATGTGGGAGAGGGTTTAAAGTGGACTGGTGGATACAGTGTCAAAAGTCTCAGGTTCTTGTTGTTCACTTCTGTCCCTGAGCATTGTCCTCATGATGATCAGGTTGGTCGTTTAGTCCTCAACTCTGCCTCCCTGAGCCAAGGGAAATGTAAATGTAGAGCCAGCTTGGAGTTAGTTGGATGGTTGCTTCCATGCATGAATGGTATGTGTGGGTGTGCTGTGCAGTCTGGTGTGGGCCTGCTTGGTCATGTTGGGGGAGGCTATGTTTAATTACATTTTTTCCTTTTTTTAAAAATAATTTTGGTTCTGTGAATGAGACAATTAATGACAGTATTTTACTCAGTGTTTGGAAGTTGGTAAGGTCTCATCCATTGTTGCTTGTTCTTTGGAACCCAACTTGGTTTAGACTAGTCGCACATGATAAATACTTCATATGATGACAAATTCTTTCATTAGCCCTTCCCAATATTACAAGAAACTCACAAATTCAAGAGAATATAGTTTGAAAATGATTGATTTAACTATTATACTTTTTTCCCTTAGAACTGCCTGCCGGAGACTTACTGGCTACTAAATATGGTTTCATAATATTAAACTAGATGGAATCTCAGAATCTAATTGAGCTTTTTCTGATTAAATTACCAATGCAAGCAATAGTTTCCTTGTCTTTGTTTGCTTGCTTTTTGTTTTGTGAGATAGCATCTCACTACGTAGTCCTAACTGGCCTTAAGCTCGCTGAGTAGCCCAGGCTGGCCTCGAACTCATGGTAATTCTTCTGCCTCAGCCTCCCAAGGGCTGGAATTACAGGCATGTGCGGCTACAACACAGTTCCTTGTCTTACTGTGGTAGTGATTTCATAAACCTCTTTAATATCTTATTCAATGCTTAAGTAACTTTATTATTAATAGTCCTTCTTTAAAATTACCCTGAATTGAACAAGGTGGCATGCATCTGTATTCCTACCATCTCTGGGATGAGGGAGGAGAATCACTTTGACCTAGGAGTTGAAGGCCAGCTGGGAGAACATCTCAAAGAAAGAAAGAAAGAAAGAAAGAAAGGTGGATTACCCTGATTTTCATTTTCTTTTGTAATGTAAGTTTATTTGTTCCTATTTTTGTCTACTTCTTTCTTTATTAGCATCTCTACATTCCTCTGTTCTTATCCTTTATGAAGTAACCAATATTCTTACCTTCTGATTTGGCTGCTGTGGGAGTGTAAAGATAGACTTCCAGTAGGTCCAGGCAAAAAATACAAAGATGGCATGGTAGAGTATGAGGTAGATAACTGAAATTTTAAAAAAAAGTGTTCATATTAACTTTTTATCCATTTTAAGAGTTCAAAAAGACAAAGATCAATGAAAAACTTCTATCATTTCCCTATTGCCACACATTTTCTAGTGCATTATGATATATTCATTGCTAATTTTCCCATGTACCAAAATAAGTCAAAATGCCAAAATTTGAGCCAGGAACCTTCTAGAATCTGTTTGCTTCACACATTGCCCTGTAATTTTGTGAATAAATGGGAAAATATCCTTAGTGACAGTATGTGACATAAGTAAATGTCTAAATGTCATTATCACTGCCACTGTGTGTGCTAAAGCATGATAGTTATATAATTTGCACAACACTTTAGAGTTTAAAACATGTTTTCATATACTGTATATTATTTTATTTTTTCAATAACTTCATGAGGTACGTAATATTATAGGATGATTAACTATTGGGGTAGATGATTATCCAAAGTAATACAGCTAATCAATAATGTAGCCATTATTCTGGTCTTCTGACCTTAAATTCCAAGATCTTGTCAATAGTACCAATGACTATACACTTTTGAAGGTAAGGTGTACCTTCATAACAGTTGGATAAATAATCATTGACTACCTTTCTTTTCATACTCTTTACCTTTTAATTAGCTCTTTGATATGAGAAATTCTGTTATTCTCCATAGAAGTGGCACAAAAGTGAAGGTCAGATTACTGTTTCATTGTGAGTCTTTGAGTGGTATGGTCTTATTACTTTAATCTATCAGAAAGACTTAAGGAAATAATGTGATTCAAGATCAAGTTAACAGGGTTGAGTCTCTCTTACATATATGATTGAATCATTAAAAAAAAACCTTCTTCTATTTGCCCAGTGTTCCTAGACCCACAGTACTAGATCTTTAATGTGTGCTTGATTTTTTAAATAATGAAATCTCTTTACAATTCAAGCAATATAAAGTAAGAGGTAAATGTCTACCCCACAATTCTTCCTACTTCCTCATTCGAAGGTATGACACCTCTTCAAAAGAACTACAATGAAAAAATATTTAAAATACTACAAAAATACATGTTTAATGTATGTAGATACGTATATAAACATATAAAAATGTGAATATCTAAAATAATTCACACCTCTTTTAAAAGTATATAGTCAAGTCTCTTGTGCATCCTTGTCCCTTACCTACCCAAAGTTCCTTCCCTTGAAGAATCCAATGCCACGAGGCCATGACTTTATTGTGTGTCTTTTCAAATGTCATATTCATAAAACCACCTAAGTAGTGAATTTTTCACAAAAATAGTATTCTGTACACAGAGTTTTGTAACATACTTCTTTTACTTTAAATTAAAGATTATTTCACCTAATATCACTTGGGGAGAGTGAACTTTCCCACTGTTTCACTTTTTGCCTTTTAAAAGGCACTCAGTAATGAATTACTGCTTGTACAAAACAAATATTGCACTAATTTGAAACATCAACCTTAGTTTCAATTATTGTTTATATGATTCTCTTAAAATTGACAGTCATTGTTGATGTCCTTATTTTAAAAAATGACTTGGTTGCCTTTGATCAATTTCAGTAAAGCTTTCCAGAAGAAAGAGTAGCAACATATTTGCTCCTGATTGTAATTAAAACACTTCACCAAGCTAAACACATAATATAATTAGTTGCCTCTTGCTCCCTTTTGCATTTGGCTAACTTCTCTGTTGAGTGTTAATTCTGGTAGTTACCTTCTGTGAGGAGTACTTCCTAAAGTACCCATTTAGGTTAGGTTTCCCCACAGTAAGCATATAAAACTTGAGTAAATTTTTACCAATTCTCTAACTACTCAAGAACAGAAAGTAACTTTTTTCTTTGTATCCTCAGTAACTAGCACGTGGTTAATATTGGGTTAGTGGTAGAATATTTGCTGAGCATGTGCAAAGCCCTGGGCTCTATTTCCAGCACAGAAAAGAAAAGAGGAAAGAAAAAAGAAAAGAAAAGGTCTTAGGATAGCAGTTAGCACAGACCAGGGCATGCCTTTCTATCAATCATGGGCTAAGGAACACCTCCCCATCAATCATTAAGGGTCCAAGTCCTGACTAAATACCTACCTCTCTAAATCCTAGATAATAGTACTCAAAGGCTAATGAGGTTAGACAACTTGGACCACCCAAATGCTTGAAAATTAAACTCTTACACTTGGCAGTATTTTAAGGGTATTTTCATCAATAGTTTTGATGAGAATTAAGGGATTTTAACTTGGTCCAGGTTTTATGGCACATTAATAATTGGTTTAATTATGGGATTGAAAAATTTGGGTCTCGTTTCTGTATTCCAATAGTTCACATAAGTTTTGTATACTTATACATCAGTGAAAAATGAAGGATCTTGCAGATAAAAAAGGAAGTCAAATGTATTCAGTAGGTTGGTGAAACAGGCACTATACATTTTGTAAAAATCTTAGAATTGGGGGAGACCTCAGAGATAATTACTTCGATGCCATCATTTTATGGAGCAGTAACTGAGGACCAGCTAGGGCAAGTGAACTGATCAAGGTTACACAAAGATGACATGGAAACAATGTAACTGGAACCCGGATTTCTTCACTCCCATTCCAGAGCTCTTTTCCCTACAGCAGTGATCCTCAAATTTCAGTTTGCATCCAAGTCACTCAGTCAACAGAATGCATATTGTCAAGTCAATGGCTCTGAATCTGTAATATAAAATAAAATCAAGAATCCAGTAACTCTCTGTGGTTATTTACAGGTGCAAGAACTATGAGAAAGAAATAGGCTTTGTTGACCTTTTGATTACCCAGAGTACCATTTATAGCGGAAGCTCTCATTCAACATCCTGGTAGGCAATTACTTCATCTTTGCCAATACACTGAAGTGAATATTACGGAAACAGTACATAATTACTATCTATAGCCATCCTATTTTACAATAGCAAACAAAAACTTACTCATACCTAATTTCACTGTACTACCCATTCACCAACCTTTCTCCATCCTTTGCTTCCATGTACTGTTCCCAGCCCCTGCTAATCACTATTCTATTCTCAATTTCAAGAAAGTCAGCTTTTTATATTCTACATATAAGAGTGAATTGGGCTATGTCTTTCTGTGCCTGGCTTATTTCGCTTAATATAATGACCTGCAGTTCCATCCATGTTGTTGCAATGACAGGATTTTATGTCTGAATAGTATAACATGGTGGACAGTTATGAAGTTTTTATGTCTTCATTATTGTAAATAGTACTACAACAAACATGGGAGTGCTCATATCTCTTCAACATACTGATTTCAATTCTTTTGGATGTGTATCCAGGAGTGGGATTTCTAGAACACATGTGAGGTCTACATTTTAATTTTTTGACAAACCTTCATACTGATTCTCATAACAGTTGTACTAATTTACATTCCCACCAACAGTGTGTAAAGGTTCCTTTTTCTCCACAATTAGAAATTATTTATCTTTTGTCTTTTCAGTAGTAGCTAATTAGAATGAGATAATATTTTATTGCCATTTTGATTTGCATTTCCCTGCAGATCAGTGATGTTGAGCATTTTTGCCACATACATAGTGGCTACTTATAGGTCTTCTTTTGAAAAATGTCTATTGAAATCTGTTGCCTATTTTTAATTGGCTTACTTGGTTTTTATTTGTTTGTTCATTTTTTGCTGTTAAGTTTTGAGTTATAAACTTCTGGAGTCTAGATCAAAGTGTTGACAAGGTTGTTTCCTTCTAAGGCCTCTTTCCTTCCATAGATGGACATCTCCCTGTATTTTAATGTGGTCTGTACATATCTTGCTCAAATTTCCTTCTTTTATAAGAGCACCTGTCATATTAGATTAGGGGCCAGCCTAATGACCCCATTTTAATTTAATTATCTCTTTAAAGGCCCTATCACATTTTGAGGTACTGAGAGTTAGAACTTCATGTATGAATTCTGAGGATTCTCAAGTTGATCTGCAATGATTTTATTATTTAGGAAGTATACCAATTTAAGAGAAGGTACATAATTATAACCATTCTAATTTTAAGAAAGAAACCAGATAGTTTATTAATCAATCCATTAAAAGCACAAGTAAATTTGTGTTGAGAATGAGTTGATCTTCTGTTTAAAATGATTTTTAAAGATGAGCAACTGTGGACAATGCATTACTCTTAATTTATGTGGATTGTGTGGTCCTTTGTGCCTAATATCTGTCTCATTCTTACGTTCATCTTTTAGTCTCATACATTGTTGCACTCTACTAAATTCATAACCCTTAGCTCAACCCAGATCTTCACTTGAAGAGTACAGATAGAAAGTTTTTGTGGTGAAGATCTTCACAATATGGGCAATATTATGCTGGGTGAAGTGAGATAACCTTTGTAATACAGTTATGAAATCAAAAGAAATACGTAATTATTGTGTTTTTAGTATGATCTATGGATAAAGGTAACAAAAACCTCTTAAAAATTTCTGAGTGCAATATAACCAAGGTTGACATAAAATGTAATATGCTAAACTGTAGCTCAGATCCTGGACTTTAGTTCTTTCTGGAACTAGAACCAACATGACTAGGTCAACATATTTTATTTCTTTAAATATCAACTTTTCTATCCATACAATATGAATGCATGAATTTTGACAATCTATTCATAAGAGGAATTATAAGGAATTACAGACCTGAAGCATGTTATGCATTTAGAAGTAAGATCTTTCAGGTCATCTCCAATATTAACGATCATGCAGTTGTAATATTTGTTACTATTTATCTTGTATTTATAATGTCCCAGTCACTATGTTCGGATATTTACATATATATTCTCATTCACACTCAAATAACTATGAAAGGCAATTATCAGCTACATTTCAAGGAAGAAAAAGCAAGACTTAGGTTAAGTTGTCCAATGTCATATATTTGGTATTTGGCAAAGTTGATTTGATTCCAGGTAGGTCTAACATCAAAGTCTTTAATTATTTGCTACTGTTATAATTCTTCATAATCTATTATAGATTGAAATTTATCAGGTAATAGTTGTATTAGTTTATTCAACTGCATTAGTTTCCTAGGGCTGCAGTAAAGAATCATGACATATAAAAATGAAACAACTTACATTGTTAATACTTAACATTTACAAAGCATACTAGTGCTGTATACTTTCCCTAGCTTACAATAAATCCATAGGATGTTATTAAACTAGCTTCATTTTATAAAAATGGAAGTTCAGAGAGTTGAGTTACTTTCCAAGGTCACAGAGTTAGTAAATGAATATTAGAACTTCAGTTTAAATCATCTGTGTCCTAAATCCTGCACTTTGTCCCATTATACTAATTTTATTCTTTATTGTGTTGATAAATTCGAGAACTATAAGGAGAAAGTGTTTTGGGACCACAGAATCCTAGCGTCAGAAGAAACAATAAAAGTCATATATTTCTACAATAATCTAGAGAATTCACACCCTGACAACTGGGTTCATATTACCAGCAAAATGTCAAATGAGTCATGCTTACAAATGGCACTTCATACTGATGTAGTTAAAATTCATTGATAACATGCAAAACCGAACATATGATATTTAGACACTGGAAAAAAAAACAATTGAGCATCAAGTTTCTGAGTAAGGAACTAAGCTAAGTAAAACTAAATTGAAAAGTAAAATGCAAATGCAGGTTTGCTAAAAGGCTTAGGCTTTGAGGTCAGACATTTTGGATTTGAATACTACCACTCAACTGGTTAGATGAGCTGGGATATGTCACTTAACCTCTCTAATTTTCACTTTCCTTCTTCATAAAATGGACATAAGAATACATATATCATTCTGTTGATGTAAGTAGTGAAGGACATTATGTACATAGAATACGTAGCAGGGTATCTGGCATAGTAAATTATAGTTTTCAGTAATAAGAATATTATCATCATTATTCCTCTTATGGTAGAGCATCATCTAAGTCCCCACTTGTCTTAAAAGTTTGTTGTGAAAAAATATTTATTTATTTATTATTTAATATTTGCCTACAAAAGCTGATTTCTGACCTTAAGAACCACACATAAGAATAAAAGGCAGCATGCCACGGTAGTGGACCCCTGTAATCCCAGCTACTTGGGGCTGAGGCAAGAGGATTGAAAGATCAAGCCCAGTATGGACAACTTAGCAAGACCCTGTCTCAAAACAAAAGCCGAAACATAAAAAGGGGCTTAGGATGTAGTTCAGTGCAAAGATTGTGTTCAGTCTCCAGGACTACCCACATGTGTGTGCACGTGAGTGCACATGCACACACAAAAGTAATGGGCAACTTAGGACTTATTCTAATGGTAATAATAGCAAACATTTATTGAGTCATGAGAATGGGCTTTGTTCACTTCTAAATACTTCATATGCATTAACTCATCCTTTTACAACAACTCTATGAATTAGGTAGTATATTTCTTTTCTGTATACAAATGAAATGAGCACAAAGAGGTAAAATAATTTATTAAAAAGTGGCAGAGCCAGAATTAGAATCTACAATTTTAGTTCTAGAATTCACATTTTAACTACTAGAAACCATATATATATATATATTTGCGGCACTGGGGATCGAACTCACAACCTCGCACCTGCCAGGGCAGGCGCTTAAGCCGCTGAGCCAAACTCCCAGCCCTAGTTTTTTGAGGCAGGGTCGCACTATGTAGCTGAGGCCGGCCTCTCGCTTGCGTTGTAGCCCAAGCCAGCCTTGAACTCACAACGCTTCTCCAACCTCAGCCTCCCGAGTGCTGGGATTAAAGGCGTGCGCCACCACACCTGGCTTAGAAACCATATTTTTAACTAGCTCTAGAACCCACAGTTTCAATTACTATAGTCTATTGTTTCTCAAGCACACCATCCTGTTGTCTCTATATCTAATGCTTTGTAGCATGACTAATAGCAGACTAGGGCTTTAAAACAGCATGATATGAATGCTAGGTAAGTTAGTGTGTTATGACAATTAATTTCCAAGAAGTGAGAATTAAAAGTGGCAATATAATGTGACTATAAAAATATGCTTGCTATTATTGATAAAATAATGTGAACTAAAAGTTGAGAATCTTAGCTTATACTTTAGAAATCTGGCATAAATTGTAGGTGAAACTAAAATGGTGCTGCAGAGTGAAGATAAATACTGTAAATATACTGGAACTATGATGGGATGAAGAATGTTGCCCTTGCAGCCCCCTTTAAGGTCTTTATCCCTTGAAGAGCGATGAATTGAGAAAAAATGCCAGGTACTTAGGAAAATAGTGATGAACCAAGATACAGGCAGTGGTGGTAAACCGATGGCTCCCACACTGCAGCAGACTGCATCAGTGAAAGCTCAAAAATGTTCACCATTTCTGGAATAACGTCACTGTGGCAGACAGATTGGTTACCGATGTCCTTCTCTATCATACTTCCTGGTAATTTCCAATTTCTTTCCTATAGCCAAAGGAACACTGAAATTATATTTTGCTGTATTTCTTGTTAATTTTCCTTAAAACCGTTATTCTAAACTTGCCAATCACCCAAGTGTTTCTGGGAAAGTTGCTCAATTTATAAGTGTCTATGTGATTTAGTTTTAGATAAAAGGAAACAGTTCTGACCAATAAAATTTACAAAATCCACTTACCTTTTTCTGCTGGGCTCAAAACAGTCACTGTGAAAAGAGTGAGGGAGAGAGGAAGAGAGATCAAAATTAGTGATATTTATGGTTTTTTAACTTATTTTCTACAGCATCATTTTCGAGCAATTTATACAATGATACCACTATCCTAAGAGAAAGAAAGGTGAGGATGATTAGATTCCATTTTTGGCTAATTCCTTCATCTCAGACCTTCAGCAATTAAGACTTTCCATTCATTCAAAATTGTAGATACAACCTTTTAAAAAAAACCCCAACAAACAGAAACACCTAAACTATATAACACAGCATTAAGAACTTCAAAGCTGATAAATCAGGAGGTGGTTACATTTACATATCTATTATTATTATTTCTGAACTAAGATTTTACAAAATATCAGAAGTAGAGTAAGCCTTAGTGATTATCAGGTTTATTTTACAAATTGGGGGATAACTGGAGCAGTATCAAATGATTTGCTTAATATCACAGAGCTAGTTACTGGTAGAGTTAGGACTAAAGTCTAGCTTTCAGAATTTTTGCCACATAATGTGTTTACCTCTCTCAAACTTTCCTTGCCAGTTAATATGAGCTATTCATTACTTTTGTTTAGAATGCCATTTATTCATAATGAGTCTTACCTGTCTTTATTCAGCACCACCATCTGTGTGCACTTACACTAGATGCTAAGTTAAACAGCAATTACAAGATATAGCTCTCAATTCTGAGAAGCTATTAAAGTAAGATTGTTTTGTGCATAACAATCAACAGTAAAAGGTCAGAAAAATGTGGAAAAATCAGTGAATAAAAACTATGTTCCATGTGCTATTCTTTCAGGTCCTTCACCAGTCATAATTTCTCTTTATATGTAGAAATGTTTTAGCAAGTTTTAAATAGTTCTTTTTTTTTTAATTTTATTTGAGTGAATAAAAACAAAACAAACAAAAACTACAACAACAACAACAAAAAAACGACATATATAGTAAAAACAACAAGCAAAGGAGACAAGCAAACAACTAGCGTAAATACACAACATTGCAGGTTTACAAAGCCGGAAGATAGAAGCTTGACAATGGTTGCAATTTGCGCATCGTTATCTTTAAAATGGTTTCTTACATTAACAGATA